>MU702082.1:43929-92218 GCA_026770625.1 Nicotiana glauca | reverse complement strand
GCTTTCAAGATTTTTTATAAATTCTTTCAAAACTTATACTAGCTAGCTAGCACTTAATTTTCAGATTCGCTGAGTTAAATAGCCAATTTGGAAAGCCGAATAGGCGTTCATGGAGGATGGATTATGTTTTCAACGTTAGTGCAAAAGAAACCTTTTTAAACTAATGATTGTAAAATAAATCTACTTTAACTAATCAGTGCCAGAGAAGTCTATTTAAATTGCTTAGCTAGCCAAGTCTAATTAATGCATGATTGTCACACTACTAAAACGTGAACAAAGACATTGTTGTTTACTCAGAAGTTGTTCCGTCTAGTTTTACTGCAATTATTTGGTATCCTATTTTAACTCGTTTATTCTATTTACAACTTGCTTGAATAAGGTCTAGTTGAATAGGTGTGAAGATATCAGTGGCTACAACATCTACAAGAGTCTCATTGTTTGAATAAATCATTCCAATTCTACAACTTGGAAGTCCTAGGGTAGAATGGTTGCTTGTTTTGATAGACTTGATACAATGTGAACTGGATTACATATTTTGGGCTTCTCAAGTTAGGTAGCATTTGAATTGAGAGTTTTTCCTCTTTTTTAGGTGTGGACTTGAGTTTGGGTGCCCGAATTCCTTAATTGATAGCCTACTGGCAATGTTAACTAATTAATTAGGCCTTTTAGATATGAATCCAATAGAAAATAATAGCTCATTTAGGTTGGCCTTAAAATAAAATGAGGTGCGCCGCACCAAATAAAATCACAAATTATGTGGCCCTCTTTAATTACTTTATTAAAATATTTAGAATTAGGGACGTGCCATTTAGAGAATTTTTATGGCCTCTCGCAAAGTTAACAACACGTTAGTCTCTTTAGGCGCGTTCTCTAATAAAATTACTTTCCTAAATACGGGTGTTCATTTCATGCGACCCAAATCCAAATCAAAAAACGTTGAATAAGAATGTGTTGAGGATCCGGGTGCATTTCATGTGACGTGATTCGAAAACACGTTCTTAAACGACGTTCACTTTCTTAAATAAAATAATAATTGACAAAAGCGGTAAATGACTTTAAAAATTGCACTGTAGGTTTAACATGTATAAAAACCAAAAATTTAGCCAAATATAGCAGTTGAGCGACCGTGCTAGAACCACGGAACTCGGGAGTGCCTAACCCCTTCTCCTAGGTTAACAGAATTCCTTACCCAGATTTCTGGTTCGCGACTGTAATACAGAGTCAAACCCTTCCTCGATTCGGGATTCAAACCGATGACTTAGGACACCATAAATCTCCCAAGTGGCGACTCTGAATCTTAAATAAAACGAATCCCATTTCGATTGTCCTTAAATTGGAAAAACTCCTTTTTTATTATACCCTTCCCCGGGGTGTGATAAAGCGCTTCGGAAAAAGGAGGTGTGACACTGAGGAGGAAAGGGTTTAAACAACAAAACAACCAAACAAATTTAGACAGCACTAAACAAGCTATTACGACTAAGTGAAAAGATAGAGGGTTTGAGTCACAAGACAATGCCTGGATTGCAACCCTGAAATAACCCGGACAACAGAAATGACAACAAAATAAACCTCCAAAACTCCAAGAGATAGAGCGTCTTCCCAATCACCAAACTCGACATCTTAGCCACTGGACTGCACATCAAAATTGCTGGGACCTTCACCGATTTCAATATCATTGACTTCATTCAACAAGTTTTCGAGAGGATTCTCATACTCCTTGTCACCACGGATCTTCCCCACAAAACGTGCATCATCATATGCAGGCAAATGATTCTGTGCAATGTTCTGGGTGGCACTGTCTTAGACCGCAATTATCCCTTCCTGAATCATTCTTTCTATCTCTCTTTTCAAATCCCGGCAACTTTTAACATCATGCCCCTGGGCATTGGAATCGTATCCACACCTTTTAGAAGGGTCAAAGCTTCTTGCACGCTTGTCCACATGATTCAGAGGAATCGGTGCAATCAGGTTATAATGCTTTAGTTTCTCAAACAAGTCTGCATATGACTCTCCCAAGGGGGTGAAAGTTTCCTGCTTCTGTGCCGTCTCTTGCTTGAAATTTTGGCCAGCCCACAAACCTGCTCCAGGGGGAGTCTTGTAAGCTCTTGGAGGTGGGTAGGTGTTTTGAGTTGGGTAGGCATTTTGTGGGGTGGGTGCGCGCCATTGCGTATGGGTAGGATGTTGGGGATATGTGTGGGCATGGTGTACAGAGAAGTGGGGACCACGGGGTGGGTAGTAGTGCTGTGGAGTGTGGGAGTAGGTTTGGGGACGGGGTCGAGGTTGATGGTAATATGATGATGGGCCCCTGGACCAAGTTCTCGATTCAACTACCGCCACATCTTCTTTTTTTTTCTTTCCCAGTACCCCTCCAGTGCCGCTCTGGATAGCCTGGGGAGTCGCCTTGATTGCTGAATAGCTCATGATTTTATCAGATTTGAGCCCCTTTTCAACCATACTTCCCATTTTTACTTCCTCGTTAAAAGATTTTCCCACTGCTGACACTAAGTGACCATAGTAGGTAGGCTCCAAAGCCTGTAAGAAGTAATCGACCATCTCTCTCTCTTTCATGAGAGGATCGACTCTTTCCGCCTGTTCTCTCCACCGAAAACTGTACTCTCTGAATCTTTCCCCAGGCTTCTTCTCAATCTTTGTCAGTGACAGACGGTCCGGGACAATTTCGAGATTGTACTGAAAGTGGCTCGCAAATGCTTGGGCCAAATCATCCCAAGTGTACCATCGGGCATGGTCCTGCCATTTGTACCATTCCAAGGCCGCACCACTTAGACTTTGGCTGAAGTATGCCATCAATAACTCATCCATTCCCCCAACGCCTCTCATTTTACTGCAAAATCCCCTCAGATGGGCTACAGGATCACCATGTCCATAATACAAATCAAACTTTAGTAACTTGAACCCTGCTGGCAGCTGGACATCGGGAAACAAACATAAATCCTTGTAGGCCACACTGACTTGGCCACCCAATCCTTGCATGCTCTTGAAGGATTGCTCCATGCTTTTTACTTTTCGAAACATCTCTTCCTGTTCCGGATCCTTACGCGGCTTGTCAGTTTCCACCGGGAGCTCAAGGTGAGGAGTGTAGGAATATGGCTTAGGAGCTTTAAAGGTAGGCTCGAGAGGGTAGTAGTGGCTGTCATGAGTTGGAAACAATGGCTCACTAGAAGATATTTGTAATGTGGCAGGGGGAGGCACCACAGAGATAAGGGTGATTGGTGGAGGAGTGTTTTGTTTGGGTGGTGGAGCTTGGGGAGGATAGGAGGTGGTGCCATAACTCTATTGGTAGAAAGGGAAAGGTGAAGATGAATTCATAGGAGGAGGCTCCTGAGCCTGAGCCAAAGGTGGGATATATGCTGGATTGGCAGGATAAACTGGCGCCGACTGACCCTTAGCCCAGGCCTGATTCATCTCGGCCATCTGCTGCCTCAACTTATACATCTCTTCCCTCATTGCTTTGACATCCACCACTTCTACCTCTTTTGATGGGTCCACGATACTTGCTTGTAGCTCTTGGTTGACCATTTTTGATGTATCTTTAGAGCGGGTGTTGTATGGGTGGGTTGCCAGAATGCCAGTCAACTGAACCACTTGCTTGGACTCATCATCAACAACAACGTTGTTAGCGGTTAGGGAATTAACAAATAGATAACCGTACATTTGGGGAATGAATGCACCTAGGCAGTTAACGGTTTCTATTATGCATATGCTTGACTGCTTACATCATCCCGGCTTTCTTTATTCTCGACTGCGACTTCTTTTCTTTTATTATTGCCTTTGTTTCTTTTTGTTTTGCCATTGTTTCTTTTGTTGTGGATTTTTTCTTTCTTTTTTCTTCTCTTTTGTTTTTCTTTGGCTCTCTTTCTTTCTATCTGTGGTTTTTTATTTAGTTATGGTCGGATCCTATAGAGATTGCCTACGTATCATGACCCTGCCTGAATCGAACCAAGTGTGATAAATGCAAAATAGAAGGAAAAATATTTTTTTGGAATTTTCAATTTTACTGATAGCAAGTACTTCGATTACAAGGACTCAAGATTAACGCATTAAGACAACTAACAGACTCTAAACTGCAAACTCCACCAACAACTATTCTACTTCAAAATGAAAATGCAGACTGACTAGAAAAGAAAATACAGACTCAGACAACTGACAAACTCTGGTAAAAGGAAATACGAGCTCAAATGACCATCATGAATACATTAAAGCTCCTGGTGCCCGCGGGACATCGTTCGGTCTCGCCGCGGGCCTATATGCAAGTTCCCTTTGAAGTCTGTCCAGGTCACTCATTATCTATTGCACAAATATCATCACCGAGGCAAAGAAGGTAGTATGAGTCATGTTCTCGCACATTTGGCATTTCTTGGTAATGTAGTGAGCAATAGCTAGGATTCTCTCTCTAATTATGCCCTTTTCCTGAAGCAACCACCCTATTTGTTGGGCCTTGGCCTCCAAAGTCTGCTGATTATGTTCATGGAGTTGTTGCAGGTCCATTTCCAATTGTGCCAATGCTGTGTAGCAGTGCTCTCTTTCAACCTTGAATTCTATTGCCTGTTTGATATTTTTTTTCTGCGGCAATGACCTTTTTCTTCAATCCCGTGACCTCATTATCGTATTCTTCTCTCAACTGCTTAACCATATGGGCTCGTTCTTCTGCATTTTTAGCCAATTGTTTTCGAACCCCGGCTAATTCCTTTGCCATCTTGTCGAGGTCAAAACTGTAGTCATTCACTTTTTACCTTAGATTTTCTATGGGCTTTGCATCTTTGGCACTCATAACAGGATTTTCAGCCGCTATTTTCATATTTTGGATTTGGGCTCGTAAGACTTCATTCTCCTTAGCCAATTTCTTTTTATCACCCTCGTCAGCCGCAGTTTGCACGCTGTTTTCAAACTTAATGTCTTGGACCCACTTTTCCAATTCTTCTCTTTTGGCTTTGTATTCATTTTCTTTGGCTAACCGGGCCCACTGTTCTTGCGATAATTCGGCAAACTCCTAGATGTGAGGTCTTTTAGCCGGCCTATCGTGCTCATATTCTCTCTTATACCAAGCAAGGTATCCTGGTGACACTTTGCCTTTGGCCCGATCCTGCACGCAAGTATCTGCTTTTAAGTATTGACATTCGTTCCAGATCTGGCGGACTCTTGCTTCAGGAAACTGTCCGTCAGGGCTAATCTCAACTACCTGAGCACTAAGATCACCGTCTTTTGGCACTATTTGGCACCTCCCGAGTTGCCTTAAAACCCGATACGGGGCATAAGGCTGAATGCTCTTAAGACCCATCAAGAGGAAATATGGCCTTGCTGCTGGCATATATATGATTTCATCGATAGGCAACCATCCAAGCGTCCACTCTATTTGACTAGCAATGAGGGACGGAAAATATGTTGTCCATCCCGTGAATCCTTCAGGCAACTTGACCCCTTTAATCCTCGTATAAAACTCTTCTATGCATGTTTTCTCTGGAGACCCATAGCTCAAGAACTGAGGACGATGGCACAGGTGCTCGGTCATCCACATTTGCAGTAGTAGATTACACCCCTCGAAGAAGTTTCCCTCGGCTTTGCAGGCTATAAGAGCACGGAAGATTTTGGCTAATATCATAGGCGCAAGAGTGCTTTTGGCTTGAGTCATTAGAGTGCTGACGACCCCGGCTATTTTTATGTCAATGTTTCCGTCTTTCCTTGGAAATACCACCAGCCCTAGAAAAACCACCATAAAAGCAAAACGTCTATGCTCCTCCAATTTTTGGCGGCTTCCATTACTACATATCTTGCTTTCCGGGTTGTTGAACCCCCCGATGTGGCCATATCTATGGTATATGAAGTGTGGGGTGCAAAAGCCATTTGCCAGATATGTGTTGTGAATCGTCCTGCATATCTTCAGAGAGTCTAAAAATCTGTGCACGGCTACAGTTCTCGGGGCAACTAAGTACTTGTCCTTTAAAGGAACCTCATCTTTTCCGATGTAGCCGGCTATTTCCTCTAGTTTCGGGGTAAGCTCAAAGTCTGCGAAATGGAACACATTGTGTGCCGGGTCCAAACATGTCACCAAAGCTCTGATGATGTCTCCCCGAGGTGCAATCTCCAATAAACTGGTAAGCCTTTTCAAATATTTATTGACCTCGCTCTGTCCTTCTTTGCCCAGATCGTTCCACTATAGACGCAACTCCAAAGGGATTTTATTCATGATTGAGAAAGGTTCATTTTGAATCGTGCACACTTATTAAGGTGATTTAATCACTTATTTTGACCTAAAGGAAAAAATGACACAATTCTTTTCATTCAAATTCTGATTCAAAATAAAAAGCTGGTTTTTCGGATACGACCTTTCAGCACTTCGGGTAAAAATTTTAAGGCTGTGCCCGCTAACTGTTAAAACTGATCCGGGGTGGCTGTTCTTGCAAAAACGGCCTTCCAGCGCCCTTTTGAGGGACATTCGGCTTATTTTTAACAAGAATGACGTTACCCGACTTATTTTGACAACCATTTAAAATTTTGACATTATTTGGCTATTTTTGCAAAAGGGATGGTTGGACCCGATGAAGGTTGCCTACGTATCTCACATCCGGTAAGAGTCAAACAAGCGTAGTTCGGGCAAATAAACTAACTATTTTCGAAAACAAGACTCCTTTTGACAAATACACTATTTCGAAAAACAGGACTCTTTTTATATTTTCTTTTCAACAAGCTATTTGAAAATAAAACTCTTTTGTTTTTTTATTGACAAATAAAACAAACCATTTTTTAAGAACAAATTTTCCTTTTTCCTTTTTCTTCTTTTTCATTTTCCTCAAAAATTCGGCAGAGTTTCGACTTTATTTTGACATTGGTCTTTGTTCGAAAACTGGTAATTAACTCTCTACACTGCTATTTCTCTCTTTTTTGTTCAATTTTTCCAAATATTCAAGTCGGTCAGCATGGGAGTCCGAGACAAATAAATGTACATGCAACACGTAAAATGCATCAGGGTGGTCTTTTTCATATCCGGTTACCTATCCTAGACAGATCCAACCCCTGTGTTGAGTCCCCTAAGTCATATGCACGTGATGCAGATAAGCGCTCCTACTAGGGATCCGACATGGAGTCAAGTTATTCTAGGTTCAAAACCTAGGTATGTGTTCTAGACTGTGTCCCCGAGCGGACAACTCGAGTTGAGGATGGGGCTACGTACCGGGGACCCGCGAGATCGTCCGGCTTAGTAACTTGTCCGGCCTCTTTCTTATTTCAAGGTATGACACTAATAGAATAGGGAGTCTCAACCAGTAAGCACATCCCCGGAGGTGAGAAGAGAAGGGTTTCGGCACAGTTTATATATACAGTTCAAATAATATCAAAGCGGTAAAACATTTAGCACATTTAGAAGGAAAACATGTAGGAAAATCAGATAAAGCCAAACATAACTATTATTCTAAGCTCAAATTCTTAAACCCTGAACCGAAGTTCTGGGTTTGTCATCCCCAGCGGAGTCGCCAGAGCTGTCACACCTCCTTTTTCCTACTCCCCGTAAGGGTGTAAAGGCATTTTTCCACTTAAAGGACAATCGGAACGGGATTTATTATTAAGATTCAGAGTCGCCACTTGGGAGATTAATGGTGTCCCAAGTCACCTGTTGAATCCCGAACCGAGGAAATTATGACTCTGTTAACAGTCCGCAAACCAGAAATTTGAGTAAGGAATTCTGTTAACTCGAGAGAAGGTGTTAGGCATTCCCGGGTTCCGTGGTTCTAGCACAGTCGCTCAACTGTCATATTTGGATTTATCTGATTTCAAAATATGTTTTAGCTTATGTTCTTTTTAACCTTAAACCGCTTTTATTATTAGTTTTTAAGAGAATTGCAACGTCGTGAAAACATGTCTCGAATCGCATCACATAAATGCACCCGTAATTTTGACACATTTCGACTTCGTTGAGATTTGGATTTGGGTCACATAAATGTGCACCCGTATTTAAGAAGGTAAGATTATTAAAAACACGCCTAAAGCGACTAACGCGTTATTATCTTTGGGGAAGGTCGTGAAATTCGCTAAATGGCCCATCTCAAAGTCTAAGTATTTTAGTGTAGCCATTTATTGAGGGCCCCGCAATTTGTTTGTTTTGTTGAGCGAGGCTCATCTCGTTTTATTATTAAAAGGCAAACCTAAAGCAATCTATAATTTTCTATTTTATTTATCTCTAATAATAAAGAAAAAGTCCTAATTACTTAATATTACCTAATAGTTATTACACTTGGGTCCATGAGCTCATATGAATCTATGCCTTCAGTCACTTTGGGCTTGAATGTAGCCCGTATGGCAGGACCATGGCCCATGTGCAAAAGGGCAGGTTAGCTGCAGCTTGGGCCCAAGTCCTGGGCCGCCTGTTAAGGTGCCAAGGCCAAATGGCCTGAAAACAGGCTGATTGCAAAACCAAACGGGCTAGGCCCAATGGCTACTGGTATTAATATAGATCCATCCAAGTGTTGTCAACAATTATGACAAAGGAAAACAATATGCAGGTATTCAAACTAATGGGATGTTGATCATTTAAATTCCAGATTAAAGTTCAGATTGCTTGATTCCACAGACATTCATGAACACGTCAGTTTATTCAATCAAATCAATTGACGATTCACGTTTAACTCAAGTAGACTACTGATATTAACCACTAACATACGATTATTTATTCCTACATTGAAAGAGTGAGCTTAATGAAACAGAAGAGATGGCATCAATAACTAGTATGCTGATATTAGCTACTGTAATACAACACTGTTTGAAGAGCACTTTTAGCTTTG
The DNA here is from genome assembly GCA_026770625.1 of Nicotiana glauca. Lineage (NCBI taxonomy): Eukaryota > Viridiplantae > Streptophyta > Magnoliopsida > Solanales > Solanaceae > Nicotiana > Nicotiana glauca. The sequence continues at coordinate 83,429 of MU702082.1, read as the reverse complement.
AAATAAAGATCGAAACAGGCTGATCCCTAAATCAATTATAAATCTAAACCAATCCTGATTTTCTATTTTTAACCAAGTGCTAAACTAAAACCAGCATTGAATTATACAAAGTTTATAGTTGATAGCCACAAATTAACAGTCCTATTAGGTACAAATTACACAGTCTGAGTTTCATTGAACATAGATCTAAGTAAACTTCATTACACAGTACATATCACTAATATCCACTTAATTATGCATGCATCCTTTAACAAAAAAATGGTCGAACCCTTTCATTTGACGCTCAAGCTCGAGGCTACATCAATTGAGTTCAAGTGTGTACCTGGATATGAAAATACAATGAGAATGAGGAGAAATCAGCAACAGAAGCATAACAACAGCAGTAAATTAGAACCAACTCAGCAGCAAAAATCAATTTCACCCAGAAAGCACACTTAAACACAGCCCGGAAAGTTGTACAACCAATCAGCAACAACAAACACCCCAAAAAACAGAATGACTGAATCCAAAAGCTGCTCGAAATCAACTAGAACACCTCTGAAATTTCAGCAACTAAAGAGAGAGCTAGAAAATGTGAATTGATAACTAGAACATCAAAATTAACCTACAATTTCCAGTGAAACAGTGACTTTTTTTTGGATTTTTGAAGTTTTTGTTGTTTTTTTGGTTTTTGAGGAGCTGGATCTAGAATTGGAATTTGAAATTCAAAGCTTAGAAACTCAGAAAATCAGAGAATGCATTTGGGGGGAATTTTTGGGGCTCCAAACTTGTTCTCATGAAGGTAGTGAAGGCTGCCTTATATAGGCAAAATTAATGGGCAACCCTTAATTTCTATTTACATTTCAGTCCCTGTTTATTTACTCATTTAGTCCCCTACTTATTGACTTGTTACACAAGCAAACACACTATGTTTTCCTAAAATTCCAAATTGGACCCCATTCTAGGATATTCTAGGAAGTTCTAGATCCATTGCTAAGGTTCTTTATCCCTGAATTGCCCTAACTACCCTCGACTAATCCCAAAACTACTGATGTAGGACAGCTATACCCAAACAATTCCTAAGATCTGAATTTCAGCTTCAAAATGCAATCCTAATTCAAACTATTAACTAACCTATTCATTGAAACAAATTAACAGCAACAATCAACCAAACTAATCACAAGCTAAACTTAATCAGAATTGATAACCAAATGATATTCGAACAAATACTAACTAAACAGAATCATAGTTGAGATCTAATACTACAAATCATTATTTAAACAGACAAATTGAAACAAATCCAACTATTAGGAGAACGAATAAATACTTAACACCTAAAAAATAAGATGAACAGTCAGATAAGGATCAAAATGAAACAAATATGGAACGAAATTGAAGACTTTGTCGATTTCCAGATTAACACTTATTAACAATTAGATTAACACCAAAAAGAAAAAGGAAAACAAAAAAGGAAACTCACTGTTCAAACAGACCAGTTCCGGACTCAAACTTAGCCCACTTCCAGTGAGATTTTGAGTGCCAATGAAGCCAGATTCCACACAAGGGATGCAAAGAAGCCACACGGTATCGATTTGGAGTGGTATGGGGCGATTAGGGTATTGGCCGGAACTTCAAATGAATATTCGAAGGGGTGGGGACTGATTCGAGGAAAAATGAATGCGTATTTGGAAAGAGGGGGACGCGGGGAGTTAGGGGTGTAAACTTGGGGTTATTTGGAGGGGTGGCGCCGCCGTGCACGGTGGTGGCGGTGCCTAGGGTTTCAACGATTTGGGGTTTTTGACTGGGATTTGAACCTTGGGGATTTGAGGTTTGGAAAGAGGAGGGCTTGGGGAGTCTGTGGTGTGATTTTTCGGTGATTTGGACGAACGCCACCGGCGGAGACGATTTTCGGCTGGCGGCTTAAGGCGGAGGGACGGTAGGGCGGAGGTGTTACAGAGGGGAGTGTACGAGGAGGATGAAAATGTTTTTTAGTTTTGTAAAGTTTTATTACAATTTTATTTAAAATGGTGGATCTCATCTGGACCGTTGGATTAGGGGTGATGGACGGTCTGGATTGATTGACGCCCGAACGACGTCGTTTCAATAATAAAGGGGCAGGCCGGGTTTTGGGGCAAACCTCTATGGGCGTGACATTGGTTTGGGCTGGGTGAAGTCAATTAAATGGCCCAATTAGGCATTATTGAGGCAACCCCTTTTAATTGCTTTTGTTTTCATTTTTTATTTCTCTTATTTATTTATTTTTTATTCTTTATTTCATTTTGTATTTTTTCCTAATTTTATAAAAATGCAAAAATTAAAATAAAACCTAATTTATTTCTAAAATTAAGCTAATTAATTCCTAAAATTATTTAAAATCTATTTCGTGACAAATTCAACAATTAACAATTAAAAATGCAAAAGTGGACTATTTTTATTATTTTCTTTATATTTTATTCTAAAAAAAAACTTAACCACTAAATAATCCTAAAATATGAAATTAGATCCTAAATGCAAATATTAAGCGTATGTTTTATATTTTTCATTAAAATGCACAAATAAAATGCAAATAATTAACAGAAAATAACACAAAATTCATAAAATTGTAAAATAATGAAAGAAAAATTATTTTGTTTGAATTTTTGGAAATTATTCACATAGGGCAAAAATCACGTGCTCACACTATACACCTTTTATTAAAACGCCCATGACTCATTCTGAAAATATCCAAATGACAAATGGTTTGAATATTTAGAAACTAGACTCGAACATATTTCATTTGATAGGTTGTAAACCATATAACTATTTATATATTCCGAGCTATGAGCTTCTAAAGTCGGCTCCATGCATAAGAAAATTCTGTCGAAACTTCTCCACCAGCCATTTTCAATCGATCATAACTTTCTGATAAAATATCCAAATCATGAATGGTTTCACTTTCTAGAAACTAGAATGCAGGGGCAACAACTTTTATGTTTTGCAAATTTTTAGATTCCTTATTGTCACGACCCCAGTTCACCCTCCATAAACATGCCGTGATGATACCTAGTTCCCACAACTAGGTAAGCCTAACAACGCAGAAATTTAATATAAGTTGCGGAATAATTTATTAAAAACTGAACATATGCAAAATAATGATTGCATATAAAGCCGCTCGGCCTATACAACCCAAAAGAAATGCGGAAGTCTACAGCTCAATCTAAAAGCCCGAAAACTCATGGGAACCACAGGCTAATAGAAACATAGCACGCTGATCTAACTCTAGAATATCTAAACAACTGAGAGAAAAGAACAAACTAGATACTAAGGCTAGAACAGAATGGAGGCTCCTGGTCTGCGGATGTGGCAGATATACCTCGAAGTCTCAATATAACTCCTTGCCTCAAGGATAGTACGCCTGGGTGAAGGAACCTGGATCTGCATATGAAAAACATGCGCAGAAGGGGCATGAGTACACCACATCGGTACTCAGTAAGTGCCAAGCCTAACCTCGGTTGGGTAGTGACGAGGAAAGGCAGGGCCCTACAGAGATAAAACATAATAAATAATAAAATAATGGAAACATTTTAAATAAAGTCTATAGCGAGAATCTAAACCAGATAAATAAGGAAGAACAGTAATAAAAAGCGAAGGTAATAATACAAGGAATACTGCTCACAATAAGGAATGATAGCCAGGGATCTCTTGGTATCCCGAGGATCTCTTGGTATCCTCATCATATGCACTGGGGATCTCTTGGTATGCCGAGGATCTCTTGGTATCCTCATCATATACACTGGGGATCTCTTGGTATCACGAGGATCTCTTAGTACCCTCATCATATACACTGGGGATCTCTTGGTATCACGAGGATCTCTTGGTATCCCGAGGATGTCTTGGTATCCTCATCATATACACTTGGTATCTCTTGGTATCCCGAGGATGTCTTGGTATCCTCATCATATACACTTGGTATCTCTTGGTATCCCGATATATAGAAATACATGTGCCGGGGATCTCTTGGTGTCCCGCACCCTCAATCCAGAATATATCAAGTACAGGGGGATCTCCCGGGAAGCCGTCCCATAGTCCCAAATTAAACACACAACAACAACAACTCATAGTCTCAGAGTAAATGCCTAAATCTATACAAGAATAGTAATTTCTAGCCTAACATGCTTCAGAGAGTACAAATAATACAGTTAAACAATTAAGTAAGTAAGTCAGCTAAACATGCTTCTCTAAGCTAGCACATGTTTAAACTTATAGTCTAAAATGAACAAGTAAATAGGAAATCTCAATTTAAATGCTTCAACTAGAAACAGGTTTTCAACAATTAGCTCAAGAACGCTCTCGTCACCTCATGTATGAGGCATTCAAATATTCAAAGATCATGTCCTAAGGGGAAAGGTCCCCCACACAAGGTTAGACAAGCCACTTACCTCGAACCGGCTCAATAATCAACTAGGAACCACGCCTTTGCCACGAGTATCCGACTCCAAATGGCCCAAATCTATTCAATTCAATTACATATCATAAATAATATTGCAAACATCTGATTCCACTATTAAATTTAGAGCTAGGCGCGAAAATAGGTAAAAATAACAAAAATGCCCCTCAGGCCAACGCCTTGGAATCGAATGAATTTCACATTTTCAGAACCCTCGTACTCTCACGAGTCTAACCATATAAAAATCTCCGAAATCAGAGGTCAAATGCTCACTCAAAACCCAATAGTTTGGTCTAAGAAGTTTTCCCCCATTTTGATTCCAAATTCGAAATTAGATGATGTATTAAGCTATATTGATGGAATACAACTAAAAGGGATTAAGGAAGGAAACATTACCCAATGATCTTCTCTTCAAAACCCACTCAAAATCACCCTCTCCCGAGCTCTCAATTGATTTTTCCAACTTTTGAAACTCAACCCTCGAAATTCCCTTTTCTGAACAGGTGTTTCCGCTTCTGCGGACAAGGGGCCGCTTCTACGAAACACGAGCCACTTCTACGGTTTTAACTTAAAGGACCAAACTTTGCTTCTATGGTACACACTCTGCTTCTGCAGTTCCCAAGCTGCAGAAGCGAAAATACCAGAAGAGAAAATACCAGCAGCTGCAACACTTAAAAAATTTCTTCGTTAACCACCCGAAATCATCCCGAGGCCCCCGGGACCTCAATCAAAAGCACCAATACCACCTAATACCTTATTCGAACTTCTAACAATCCTTAAAACACCTAAAACAACACCAAAAACCCGATTTAATCAATGATTCAAGCCTAAGAACTTCAAATTTCTTCCAAATATGCTTTCGATAAAAAACCCAACCAAAACACGTCCGAATGACCTGAAATTTTGCACACACATCCCAAATGACATGATGGAGCTAGTGCAACTTCTAGAATTCCATTCTGACCCCCGGATAAAAAATTCACTATCGGACCGGAAACTTCAAAAAAATTCAAACTTCGGCATTTCAAGCCTAAATGAGGTACGGACCTCTAAAATACATTTCTGAATACGCTCCCAACCCTGAAATCGCCTAACGGAGCTAACAGAACCATCGGATTTCCATTCCGTGGATGTCTTTATACTATTCCGATTACGGACCATTTTTTAAACTCTTAAGCTCTCATTTAGAGACTAAGTGTCCCAAAGCACTCCGAATTCTAACACCGAACGTCCCGGTAAACCAAAATAGCATAAATGAACTTAGGAGAAGCAGTTAATGGGGGATCGGGGCATAAATTGCAAAAACAACCGGCCGGGTCGTTACATCCTCCTACACTTAAACATTTGTTCATCCTCGAACAAGCATAGAGAACATACCTGAAGTAGTGAAAAGATGAGGGTACTGGCTGCGCATATCCTGCTCGGTCTCCCAAGTCGCCTCCTCGGCCGGCTGACCTCGCCACTGAACTTTTACCAAAGCAATGTTCTTTGACCTTAACTTTCTGATCTGCCTGTCCAAAATAGCCACTGGCTCCTCAACATAGGATAGATCCTTGTCCAACTGGACCGAACTGAAATCCAACACGTGCAACGGATCACCGTGGTACCTCCGGAGCATCGAAACATGAAATACCGGATGAACTCCGGCTAGGCTGGGAGGCAAGGCAAGCTCATAAGCAGCCTCCCCAACTCGCCTCAAGATCTTAAAAGGGCCAATAAACCTCGGACTCAACTTTCCTTTCTTTCCAAACCTCATGACGCCTTTCATAGGCGAGACCCGAAGCAGAACCCGCTCACCAACCATATATGAAACATCACGAACCTTCCTGTCTGCGTAACTCTTCTGTCTGGACTGTGCTGTATGGAGTCTATCCTGGATCACCTTAACCTTCTCTAATGCATCCTGAACCATCTCTGTGCCCAGTAGCCTGGGCTCACCCGGTTCAAACCAACCCACCAGAGATCTACACCTCCTACCATATAAGGCATCATACGGAACCATCTGAATGCTGGACTGATAACTGTTGTTGTAAGCAAACTCTGCCAATGGCAAGAAATGATCCCAAGACCCTCCAAACTCAATCATACACGCACGGAGCATATCCTCCAGAATTTGAATAGTGTGCTCGGACTGTCCGTCTGTCTGGGGGTAAAATGCGGTGCTCAACTCCACCCGAGTACCTAACTCCTGCTGCACGGCTCTCCAAAACCGCGATGTAAACTGAGTACCCCTGTCCGAAATAATAGAGACTGGAATACCATGTAGACGGATGATCTCCCGGATGTAAATCTCTGCCAACCGCTCCGATGAATAGGTGGTGCACACTGGAATGAAATGAGCGGACTTGGTCAATCGATCCACAATGACCCAAATGGCATCAAACTTCTTCAAAGTCCGTGGGAGTCCAGATACAAAATCCATGGTGATGCTCTCCCATTTCCACTCCGGGATCTCTATCTGCTGAAGCAACCCACCCGGGCGCTGGTGCTCATACTTCACTTGCTGGCAGTTGAGGCATCTAGACACATAACCAACTATATCTTTCTTCATCCGCCTCCACCAATAGTGCTGCCTCAAGTCCTGATACATCTTCGCGGCACCCAGATGGATGGAATACCGCAAACTATGGGCCTCTGCTAGAATCAACTCTCGAATACCATCAACATTGGGCACACAAATCCGGCCCTGCATCCTCAATACCCCATCATGTCCAATGGTCACATCTCGGGCATCTCCACGCCAAACCTTGTCCTGAAGGATAAGCAAATGAGGGTCGTCATACTGCCGCTCCCGGATACGATCAAATAGGGAAGGCCGGGAGACCACACAGGCTAGAACTCGACTGGGCTCCGAAAGATCCAATGTTACAAACTGACTGGCTAAGGCCTGAACATCCATCGCCATAGGCCTCTTTGAAGCTGGTAAATATGCCAAACTACCCAAACTCTCTGCCCGACGACTCAAGGCATCCGCCACCACATTGGCCTTGCCAGGGTGATACAGAATAATGATATCATAATCCTTCAACAACTCTAACCATCTCCACTGACACATATTCAGGTCCTTCTGCTTGAGTAAGTGCTGCAAACTCCGATGGTCAGTATAGATCTCACAAGGCACTCCGTACAAATAGTGACGCCAAATCTTCAAGGCATGAACAATAGCAGCTAACTCAAGGTTGTGGACAGGGTAGTTCTTCCATGTATCTTTAGTTATTTGGAAGCGTAGACAATCACCCTACCGTCCTGCATCAACACTGCTCCAAGGCCAACTCTCGAGGCATCACAATAGATAGTATAAGACCCCGAACCGGTAGGCAACATCAAGATAGGGGCTGTAGTCAAAGTTGTCTTGAGCTTCTGAAAGCTCGCCTCACACTCCTCTGTTCACTGAGAAGGGGCACCCTTCTGGGTCAATCTAGTCATAGGGGATGCAATCAATGAAAATCCCTTCACAAAGCGACGGTAATAGCCCGCCAAACCAAGGAAACTGTGAATCTTTGTAGCTGAGGAAGGCCTGGGCCAACTCTATATGGCCTCTATCTTCCTCATATCCACCCGAATACCCTCACTCGAAATCACATAGCCTAAGAATGCCACAGAACTTAGCCAAAACTCACATTTTGAGAACTTTGCATATAACTTCTTTTCCCTCAAGGTCTGAAGCACAGTCCTCAAGTGCTGCTCATGATCTTCCCGACTCCGAGAATATACCAGTATATCATCAATAAAAACAATAACGAAGGAGTTAAGATATGGCCTGAATACACTGTGCATCAAATGCATGAAAGTTGCTGGGGCATTGGTCAGCCCAAATAACATAACAAAGAACTCACAATGACCATACTGAGTCCTGAAGGTAGTCTTCGGGATATCTGGCTCCCAAATCTTCAACTGATGGTACCCTGAGCGCAAGTCAATCTTAGAAAACACCTGTGCGCCTTGAAGCTGGTCAAACAGATCATTAATACGAGGAAAAGGATAACGGTTTTTCACTATAACTTTGTTCAACTAGCGATAATCAATACACATACGCATAGAACGATCCTTCTTCTTCACAAACAAGATAGGAGCACCCCATGGTGAAACACTGGGTCGAATAAAACCCCTACCGAGCAATTCCTGTAACTGATCCTTCAACTCCTTCAACTCAGGAGGAGCCATGCGATACTGAGGAATGGATATGGGCTGAGTGCCCGACAACAGATCAATGCCAAAATCAATATCTTTATCGGGCAGCATGCCCGGAAGATCAGCTAAAAATACATCGGGATAATCCCGTACCACTGGAACTGAATCAACAGAAGGGGTATCAACACTGACATCTCTCACATAAGCTAAATACATGGCACACCCCTTCTCAACCAAATATTGAGATTTAAGAAAAGAGATAACTTTACTGGGAGTGTGATCCAAAGTATCACTCCACTTAATACGCGGAATACTGGTATATCCAGCGTCACGGTCTTGGAGTGACAATCAAGAATAGCAAAATGGGGCGACAACCAGTCCATTCCCAAAATAATGTCAAAATCTACCATACCGAGTAACAATAAATCCGCTCTGGTCTCAAAACCACAAATAGTAATCAAACATGACTGATAAACGTGGTCCACAATAAGAGAATCTCCCACAGTAGTAGAAACATAAACGGGGGCACTCAAAGAATCCCGAGGCACACCCAAATGCGGAGCAAAGTAAGAAGACACATAAGAATAAGTAGAGCCTAGATCGAATAGAACCGATGCCTCTCTGTGACAAACTAATATAATACTTGTGATGACAGAATTGGAGGCAATAGCCTCGGTACGAGCAGGAATAGCATAATATCTGGCCTGGCCTCTCTCTCGAGAGCAACCTCTACCTCCCCGACCTCCGCCCCTAGCTGGCTGGGCAGATGGGGCAGCAGCGTGAGCTGTGATCATGGCCTGAGAACTCTGAGGAGCACGCTGTGGCTGAGCAATCTGTGGAGGTGCACTCCTCCCAAGTCTAGGGCAATCCCTCACCACATGATGGGTTTCACCACACTCAAAACAAGCTCTGGGAGGACGTGGTGGCTGTGATTGGCTAGGGCCAGGTCTGCTAGACTGACCTCTAAAAGCACCTCGTGCAGGAGGCGCGCTGGAAACTTGAGGTGCATAGTAAGGCTCCTGAGGTATAGGCGGAGCTGGAGCACTGCTAGCTTTTGGAAGAGCTGAATGAATGGGGTGACCCACAAAACCCCTACCATGTTGACCTGTTGCTGGGGTACGGGCACCAGAGTAGTGGCCCGACTCTCGAGACCTCTTGGCCTCTCTCTCCCCTCGTTCCCTGGCTAGCATACCCTCAATCCTCCTAGCAATGCTTACTACCTGCTGATAAGGAATGTCCATCTCCAACTCTCGAGCCATGCTAGATCTGATGGGTGGAATAAGACCCTCAACGAACCTACGAACTCTCTCCCGAACTGTAGCAACCCAAGCCGGTGCATGCCTGGCCAACCTGGTATAACAGATAGCATACTCTGAAACTGTCATAGCACCCTGGCGCAAATGCTCAAACTCTGCACGCCATGCATCCTTGAGACTCTGGGGGACAAACTCTCTCATAAACATCTCCGAGAACTGGGTCCAAGTCAGTGTAGCAGCCTCGACTGGGCTGTCTATCTCATAAGTGCGCCACCAATCATAGGTGGCTCCCCGAAGCTGAAAGGCAGTGAAAGAAACCCTGCTGGACTCCACTATGCCCATAGTGCAAAGAATACGGTGGCACTCCTCTAGAAATCCCAAGGCATCGTCTGATGCTAATCCACTAAACACCGGGGGATCATATTTCTTGAACCTCTCAAGTCTCCGCTGCTCGTCCTCTGAAGCAACTGACCCATCCTCGGGCTGAACTAATGCTGCAGGCGATGCAAGAATAATCTCGGGAGCCTGCTCAACTTACACTCGCTGCTCAGGAGTGCGGATGGTGAGAGTCTATGCTCCTCCCCCGGCCTGAGATATGGCTGCAGCAAGAGGAAGCAACCCTGCCTGAGCTAAGGTGGTATACATGCTCATGAACTGAGCTAAAGTCTCCTGGAGCGCTGGAGTAGTAGTGGCAGTAGTAGGTGTGCCAAGTGTCTGGGCTCTGGCTAGATCTGCTGGTGGTACCTCGACGGCAGTTCGCTTAGGTGCTCTGGCTTCACCACATGCGCGTCCTCGACCTCTACCCCGGTCCCAGCCTCTGACGGCAGTAGTAGGGGGTGCGGGTGCCTGATCATCTTTTGTAGCATGTGTCCTCACCATCTGTGAGAGAATAAAAGACAGAAGTTTAGAATTGATGTAAAAAATATCGCACGATAAGGAATTCAAATGAAATGAAGATTTTTCCTAAACAGTTACATAGTCTATCGTAGATAAGTACAAACGTCTCCGTACCGATCAATGAGACTCTAATAAACCGGCCCGTGTTTCGTGACTCCTATGAACCTAGAGCTCTGATACCAAATTGTCACGACCCTAGTTCACCCTCCATGAACATGCCGTGATAGCACCTAGTTCCTACAACTAGGTAAGAATAACAATGCGGAAATTTAATATAACTTGTGGAATAATTAATTAAAAACTGAACATATGTAAAGTAATGACTGCATATAAGGCCGCTCATCTTATACAACCCTAAAGAAATACATAAGTCTACAGCTCAATCCCAAAACCCGAAAACTCACAGGAACAACACGCTAATAGAAACATAGCACGCTGCTCTAACTCCAGAATATCTAAACAACTATGAGAAAAGAACAAACTAGATACTAAGGCTGGAATATAATGGAGGCTCCTGGTCTGCGGACGCGGCAGATATACCTCGAAGTCTCCATATAACTCCTCGCCTCAAGGATAGTACGCCTGGGTGGAGGAACCTGGATCTGCACATGAAAAACATGCGCAGAAGGGCATGAGTACACCACTTCTGTACTCAGTAAGTGCCAAGCCTAACCTCGGTTGGATAGTGACGAGGAAGGTCAGGGCCCTACTGAGATAAAACATAATAAATAATAAGATAACGGAAACATTTTAAATAAAGTCTAAAGCGAGAATCCAAACCAGATAAATAAGGAAGAATAGTAATAATAAGCGAAGGTAACAATAAAAGGAATACTGCTCTCAACAAGGAATGATAGCCGGGGATCTCTTGGTATCCCGAGGATCTCTTGGTATCCTCATTATATGCACCAGGGATTTCATGGTATCCCGAGGATCTCTTGGTATCCTCATCATATACACTGGGTATCTCTTGGTATCCTCATCGTATACACTGGGGATCTCTTGTTATCACGAGGATCTCTTGGTATCCTCATCATATACACTGGGGATCTCTTGATATCCCGAGGATCTCTTGGTATCCTCATCATATACACTGGGGATCTCTTGGTATCCCGAGGATCTCTTGGTATCCTCATCATATACTCTGGGGATCTCTTGGTATCCCGAGGATCTCTTGGTATCCTCATCATATACACTAGGGATCTCTTGGTATCCCGATATATAGAAATATATGTGTCGGGGATCTCTTGGTATCCTGCACCCTCAATCCAGAATATATCAAGTACAGGGGGATCTCCGGGGAAGCCGTCCCGTAGTCCCAAATTAAACACACAACAACAACAACTCATAATCTCAGTACAAGAATAGTAATTTCTAGCCTAACATGCTTCACTGAGTACAAATAATACAGTTAAATAATTAAGCAAGTAAGTCAGCTAAACATGCTTCTCTAAGCTAGCATAGGTTTAAACTTACAGTCTAAATTGAACAAGTAAACAGGAAATCTCAATTTAAATGCTTCAAGTAGAAATGGGTTTTCAACAATTAGCTCAATTACGAACTCGTCACCTCACGTACGAGGCATTCAAATATTCAAAGATCATGTCCTAAGGGGAAAGGTCCCCCACACAAGGTTAGACAAGCCACTTACCTCGAACCGACTCAATAATCAAATAGGAACCACGCCTTTGCCACGAGTATCCGACTCCAAATGGCCCAAATCTATTCAATTCAATTATATATCGTAAATAATATTGCAAACAACTGATTCCACTATTAAATTTAAAGCTAGGCGCAAAAATAGGTAAAAATAACCAAAACACCCCTCAGGCCAACGCCTCGGAATCGAATGAATTTCACATTTTCAGAACCCTACCATATAAAAATCTCCGAAATCAGAGGTCAAATGCTCACTCAAAACCCAATAGTTTGGTCTAAGAAGTTTTCCCCCATTTTGATTCCAAATTCGAAATTAGATGATGTATTAAGCTATATATTGATGGAATACAACTAAAAGGGATTAAGGAAACGTTACCCAACGATCTTCTCTTCAAAACCCACTCAAAATCTCCCTCTCCCGAGCTTTCAATTGGTTTTTCCAACTTTTGAAACTCAACCCTCGAAATTCCCTTTTCTGAACAGGTGTTTCCGCTTCTGCGGACAAGGGACCGCTTCTGCGGTCCCGCTTCTGTGGAACACGAGCCGCTTCTGCGATTTTCACTTAAAGGAACAGACTTCGCTTTATCGGTACACAGTCCGCTTCTGCGGTTCCCCAGCCACAAAAGCGAAAATACCATAAGAGAAAATACCAGCAGCTGCAACACTTAAAAATTTTCTCCGTTAACCACCCGAAATCATCCCGAGGCCCCCTGGACCTCAACAAAAAGAACCAATACCACCTAATACCTTATTCGAACTTGTACAAATCCTTAAAACACCTAAAACAACACCAGAAACCCGATTTAATCAATGATTCAAGCCTAAGAACTTTAAATTTCTTCCAAATACGCTTTCGATCAAAAACCCAACCAAAACACGTCCGAATGACCTGAAATTTTGCACACACATCCCAAATGGAATGACGGAGCTAATGCATTTTCCCAAATTCCATTCCGACCCCCGGATCAAAAATTCACTATCGGACCGGAAACTTCAAAAAAATTCAAACTTCGGCATTTCAAGCCTAAATGAGCTACTGACCTCCAAAATACATTCCAGACACGCTCCCAACCTCGAAATCACCTAACGGAGCTAACAGAACCATCAGATTTCCATTCGGAGGCCGTCTTCACATTGTTCCGATTACAGACCATTTTTTAAACTCTTAAGCTCTCATTTAGGGACTAAGTGTCCCAAAACACTCCGAATTCTAACACCGAACGTCCCGGTAACCAAAATAGCAGAAATGAACTTAGGGGAAGCAGTTAATGGGGGATCGGGGCGTAAATTCCAAAAACGACCGGTCGAGTCATTACACTTATAGATTTTGAGATATAAGCTTCCAAAATAGCCTTCTCGATTGCACCATTGCTGTCAAAAACAGCAATTGTAGCAGATTTTCAGCAGCTTTAAAGTTCCGAAATCGATCCGTTAGCCTTCCAAAATCCACTCTAGACCTTCGAGACTTCAAACAGTTATACCAACATGTCCCAAAATACAATACGAACTTAGTCGAGGCTTTAAATCACATCAAACAACATCAAAATCATGAATCGTACTTCAATCCAAACTTTATGAACTTTGAAATTTCAAACTCTACATTCGATGCCGAAATCCATCAAATCACGTCCGATTGACCTCAAATTTTGCACACAAGTCATATTCGACATTACAGACCTGCTCGAACTTTCAAAATTGGAATTCGACCCCGATATCAAAAAGTCAAACTCTCGGTCAAACTTCTTAAAAACCTTCAAATTTCTATCCTTAGCCAAATGACGTCAAAATGACCTACGGACCTCTGAATTCACTTCTGATCGCACTCCTAACTCGAGAATCACCATACGGAGCTATTCCAAGACTCGCAATCCAAAACGGACATTGATAACCTTGAAATGCACTTCAACCCAAACTTATGAAATTCCTCCAAAATGCTAACTTCCACAATAGGTGCCAAAAAGTTTCCAGGTCTTTCAAAACCCGATCCGGACATACACCCAAGTCCGAAATTATCATACGAATCTGCTGGAACCTTCAAATCCCAATTCTGAGGTCGTTTACTCAAAAATCTAATCTTAGTCAATTCTTTCAACTTAAAGCTTCCGAAATAAGAATTCTCTTTCCAAATAAACTCTAAACTTCTCGAAATTCAATTTCGACCACGCGTACAAGTCATAATACCTGAAGTGAAGCTGCTCATGGCCTCAAGCTGCTGAACGATGCGCTGGAGCTCAAAACGATCGGTCGGGTCGTTACATTCTCTCCCACTTAAACATACGTTCATCCTCGAACGTGCTAAGAGCTGCGCTGGGGTTGTCTGAAATCACTGCTTAACACTTCGAGCACCTACCCGTGCTACCACAACTCAGCTGGGCACCCTAGCTCGTTAAATATGAAGATATCCTTTTTCACTTAAGCGAATAAGCCTTAGAGCCCAATTCCAACATCTGAAATTCTCTGCCAGGCCTGCTCCAACGTACGCCTACCGTACAAATAACTACATGCAACACCAAAACATGACTGCATACCTTAGCTGAATTTACAACTTGCACCCCTTTACTCACAAGGCCACAATAACATTCTCTGATCAAATTAATCGAAATACCACAAATCTGATGCTCCTATTGCACCTGATGACCTGCATAGGTCTTGCTCTAATTCTTACAATATTGCCATGATGGAAGAGATGTGTAGAAATTTATAACCGGTTGTCGAATCAACAAATCATTGGGGATATACCCCCAAAAAGAACCATCACCTCATTCTGAACCAAATAATGGTCTTAGATCCTTAATATTCTTCATATAGTCAGATTGCACTGATCCCAAATCCAATGATCTCGTCTAACCCAGTATGAGCTGTTCAGGTAATAAGTCACCCCGGACATGATCGAAAGTCTCATATGATGCCACAATGTGCTAATAGGCTACCAATTTGGACGCGATACAAAATAAAAATGAACTCCGAAAAGGAAATTGAATTACCTCGCTCACCAATCATACGTGCGACGAGGGCACATAGCTAATATGAGTTTTCCTCAGAAAAATAGGAAACAAAACACATAAGACAGATATAGGGAACTGTACTCAACATCACACTGTTGCGGCACGCAACCCAATCCAAACAACATACCCATGGCGGCGTGCCATCCGATCTACACATAGAATTCACATAAGGAGATACACACCGAGCTAAATTGCTCATTACAACAAAAATACCGAATATTGGTCACAAGCACGCTAAGTGCTCAATACCATCCTTGGGAAGACATATAGCGCCATAAGCTAACAACTCAAGCACAACTGGACTGCAATATATGTTCTGAAGCTAAAGAGCCATCCTGCTCACATATCACTATCACTACACGGAACCTCAATACATAAGAAAATTATTTAGCCGTCCACAACTCGCACAGCACATTATAGAATTACATGAAATAGCCGACGACAAAATAGCACCCTATGTTTGAATACTCCTCCATAAGGAGTGCTATGCTGAAATGAACACATTCAGCTTGATATAAGGCCCATATTCATATTTAAATCCATCCACAGACCTCAAGCTGATTCTGATCGCACTGAACTAGGCTTATAACCTTTCAAATATCCATAATAACTCCCTTTTTTCTCATAACACACAAGAACAACCATCATAACCGGAGTAATCCTCCACAGTCCATAACCCAATAAACCGAGTGCCCTCCAAGCATCAATTCTCAATTTAACGACATCACCACAATCTTCATACTTGGTTTAACTCTTCAATTAATCAAGTGACTACACGCCACACTTATACAACCTTCCCGGGGGGCACACTCCCACAACCTTCCATAACAGATAACAAGTTTGTACATCCAAAACACCGGCTGCACTCACGTTGAAAAGCGATCAAGAATCCTTAACCAGGATGCAAAGCCTTTTTCACAAAACATCGATCTCAGGTGACGCTGAAGACAATACCAACTTACTTTAAACATAAAAACTCCTTTCCTGCTCACCTGAGCTCGTGACATCCTTGTCAACACCGAACTGCAACCTTGATCCTTACTTAAAATTCCATACTACTTGCTGCACCCAACATGCCAATTCAACTATGGCTAACCAATCTATCTTTTCCCAATTTATCCTTGATTGCCTTAGAAATAACAATAACTCCATTCAACACATAACACACTCTATTCGCACTCATCCCGAGTGACCTTGAATCACGAGACCATGTTGTTTCAAATCCCACAAACCATTTCGTACCTCCCAAATGCTACGCTGCAAGTAAAAAATCATAGAACATTTTGGGCCTCTTCTCATAAGCTACTACACAAGCTTGATTCTTAACGGTACCTATAGGCTCGAAATCATTAGGCACCATGTTTTACCCTTTGAATCCACTAAGACCATTGTTGAGAGCTACACGCTCTAACTTGGCCCCGAATATAATCAACTCCATAAATATTCTAGCACATGAATACCCTCTCGGCGAAGCACCCGACAGAATCACTTCCCTTGAAACCCGCATCTATACAAGGCATAATTCCTGAATCCTTCCCCAAGTCTGAACATGAGCCAATAAGGCCAACCATAGCACAACTTTAACAATTCCTTTGTTCGAATTACCACTTATGTTCCTTTCCTGTAGCTGAAATAACCCATCAATATGCTAATAACCAGAAATCTCGCAATTAGTCGACCATGCAACACAATCATAGGCAGTAGGACTCTCCCAGTTAGCTTGAAGCCACTGATACACAATCTCTGGAATTCACCAATATTCTTTATCTCATATTGACATAGATCTAGCACAACCATCCCGTCGAGTTCTTGAAATCTTTCTATAACACCATTAATGAATACTTTGAATCGTTAACCATGTTCACATGTCCGACCCCTTCACTAGATAGCCAGTAGGATTCTTCGTAAAGGTTTTACCAACCACTCGACCGCTGATCTACTCACAGGAGATGACCCACCTGAGCCTGTGCTCATTCACCAGCTGCACAAATCCATCCACTCCTCGTGGACATCAATTAAATATGCGACAATATCCTCCAATTCAAGTTATATTGTAACGTCCTTCATATCAAGCAACTCCTTTTCATCATATCAAATCTCCCGCCATATAATAGCCAATATTTCAACTCAAGTCCGTAGACCCAGCTATTAAATCCACACACTGCTCTGCCATTTTCCCACTTTGGGCAGACTCACTTCTTTAAGTAACTACTCAACCTCCACTTCTTGCACCTGGTCTTCTAGAAGTTTAACCATCGCATGACACTTCCCACATGTCCTTCCTCATCCTTTGCTGCTCGATTATTGCCTTAAATAAAATCTATCTTCGTAACACTTGAACCTACCAATCACTACTAACTTTAAACCTTTTCGAAGATCATCGTTCTCGTGCCGTCAACATTAGAAATACACATTAAAACCTGAACCACCGCACCCTGCTATATTTAACAGTCATTTTTTCAATATTATTTCACAATATCTTACCCCAAATGCGAATAGTAGAAGACCATAACACTGGCGAACTTAACATATTCAATCGAGGATGACGATACCACGTGACAAATGAAAATTCCACCACACTTGAAAACACCAAGTCTCGTTACTGCATCGATCCAAATCAAGACATTCATAGGCCAATTGCTTTTCCCCACCGAAAATGAAATACCAAATCTCAGAACCATACACTGAGAGAACCCCCTTCCAAATCTTGCACTGCCCTAACATATAGGCAAGAACTTTACCAACACGCCCATACTGTGTTATAACCAATCAGGAGCAATCGTAGAAATCTGAGCATAGACTCAAAGCTCTCGGGAATACTGTTACTGAGCTGAAATGACAAGATATCCTTCCACAAGCCAACAACAATAGCACAATCACCTGTGCAGGGAGAAATATCCTCCACCACATCGGTAGTTCCATTGCAATTCTTCAATTCTCAATTTACAACAAGCGGTTCGCGTCGCATAAGATCGACTATGAAGGAAATAAAGGCATAAGTCTCAAAGGAATCAAACTGCATGATGAGGAATCAAGAAGGGAAGTGCTCCTAACAGCCCTGTAGCCTCTTGAAGATAAGTACAAACGTCTATGTACCGATCCACAAGACTCTACTAGACTCGCTCATGACTCGTGAGACCTAAGGGAACCTAGTGCTCTGATACCATGTTGTTACGACCCAAAATTCACTAAGGGTGGTGATGGCGCCGGACACCACTGTCAGGCAAGCCAACTAAATTACTCAACTAAATACCTGTTTTAAATATTTCTGAAATCTTTTCTTTTATACGTTTAAACTATACATAGTAAATTTCACTGAATAAGAAATGACACATTTAACAACTTTTAAAATTCTGAAAACCCCTAGACATCCCCAGATGCTGGTGTCATAAGTGCACGAGATATTTATAAGAAATAATATAATACCACATCCATCCGGAAAACAAATTGGACAGAAAATAAATACAATATACTGAAAGAGACTATACTAGTTGCGGGCCACCTCGAATAATGCAGCACACCTACAACCATGCTGCTATGCCCATTAGGCCACTATAGACGCATGTGCCTGTGCAACAAAAATGTACAGAAGTGTAATATGAGTACGAAAATAGCGTGTACCCAATGAGAATCCCATCTAATCTCGAAGAAGTAGAGACAAGAGGTCGACTTCGACACTTACTAGTGGTCCAATAATAATATTATTAATGCAATGAATCGCGGATTTATTTGCAACAATAAGTTCAGATAAGTCACGAAATAGGTAAAAGTTCCTCCTTAGAAAAATCTCCGGATTCGTAATCCATTAATTAACAATTATTTTAAGTCGGGGGAGCTGATATAAATATCAATAAATCTCAAGGCAAGCAATACAAGCATGCGCAACTCATGCCGAGGTCGTACGGCCCGATCCAACATAAATATAAAATGTGCACTGCCGAGGGTTGAATGTCATGAACCATAGATGCATCTATTACCCCGCTCGCGAACCATGCATGCGACGCGGTCAAATTTAAATAAACAATCATCCTGCTCGCGAATCTTACATGAGGTACACATAGAAATACATGCTCCAACAGAAAATTAAGAATTTATCTGGGAACATTTATCCAAATAAAAGCCAATTCTCTTTTTAGCAATTTAAGAAAATGAAGTTTAAACCTTTTCGAAATTCATTTACCAATTCAACATGATTTAGGTAATTCAAGTGTAAACAATATTACAATCATTCCAAGTACAACATATTTGCTAATCACAATCTTTTAAACCTTTTGCAGTAGGTTTTTCTTAATGTTACTGTTGATTTCGTACTACTACTTGTCACATCTCCGTTTTACCTTACTCCCCGTAAAGGGCATAAATGAGTTTTTCCATTTAAAGGACGATCAGAACGAGATTTATTATTAAGATTTTAGAGTCGCCACTTGGGAGATTAATGGTATCCCAAGTCACCGGTTGAATTCCGAACCGAGGAAAATATGACTCTGTTAACAGTCCGCGAACCAGAAATTCGAGTAAGGAATTTTGTTAACCCGGAGAAGGTGTTAGGCATTCCCAGGCTCCGTGGTTCTAGCACGGTCACTCAACTATTTTATTTGATTTTTATCTGATTTCAAAACATATTCTTGCTTATGCGCTTTTAATTCTGAACTGCTTTTATTATTATTATTATTTTTTAGGAGAATTGCAACATCGTGAAAACGCGTTTCGAACCACGTCACATCAATGCACCCGTGGTTGTCGACACATTTAGACTTCGTTGAGATTTGGATTTGGGTCACATAAATGTGCATCCATATATATATATCCAAATGAACACAGATCGGCTAATGCAATTGCATTTCATTCCAAATTGTGATTACATCAAGGTGATTTCAAGCGTGTACCTAGAATTGGAAAGGAATAGAGATGAGAGAAGTCAGCAGCAATAGCAGGACTTAGCAACAATTCAGAAAATACTTTCAGAAATCCAGTAATGGATCACTCATCACAGCAACATCATGAGCAATTTTTGGATCAAAATAACCCCTCAAACACCCAGTAACACTTCAGCAATCAAAAAACCCATTAAACTTACTCGAAACTGATTTGCTTGAACTCAAAACTAACTCAAAACCAAGCCAGAACTCATTAAGAATCGCAGCTATCAGAATTTGAGTTTAAGAGATGCCAATCACCCACTAAACTTGAAATTAGCCTAAGGAATAAATGGAGCAGTACTTTTTTTTTTGAATTCTCTAACTTTTTGTTGTTTTTGGTTTTTTTGAAGTATTAGATCTAAGATTTGGAATTTTGAAATTCAAACCTGATATTTAGGTTTGCAGAGAAAGGATTTGGGGGGGGGGGGAATTCTTGGGGTCTATAAACTTTTAAGACTGAATGCCTTAGCTCTCCAAATTTTCTCTCAAATTACGTCTTAAACCCTTAAACTCTCTTAAGCTCTCCAAAATGTTCTCCCTTTAAAGACCATGCCTACTCCTTTTTTATTCAAAAACTTTCCTTCCCATGTGCATCTCTTTTAGCTTTTCATTATCACCCCCATATTATATACTTTCCAGCTTGTAATATTCCTCTACTATGTGTATCCTTTTAGCTTTTTATCATTAACCTACTGTTTCTGATTTCCAATTAGTAAAGGTACTAGGCCAACCCCTTATTCCCCTTTTTGATTAAATTATTCAATGGTTCAGTAGCCCACTGAACATTCAATTGGCAGGCCATTCGAAATGAGCAAATCCACTTAAACTAAACACATTTTCAAACTTCAAATCCCAAACTACCCTCATGATATTCATGAAACTACAACTATAACCAATTCACCTAATTGTCAATCCTAGTTTTATTACTTAAAAAGTCCCAAAATGTATTACATTCAAAGTTCTCACTATTCAATTAAGAAACTAATGAACATTACTACTGATTGTAGATTAACACAGGTAATTCTTCAAGAAGATAATCACGGATTAAATGAAGACCAGACCACATGAGTAAAGAAAGCACAAACCATTTTAACAAACAATTTCAGAAGTTCCAACAACGAACTGATATGAATGCGATTTGAAATTAGCCTAATAAACAAGCAGAGACGGGTGAAATTGAACTAGACAGTTCAACAAATGATAACTGGGGAGATACAGGGGTTCGAGTGATTTCAACACAATCCAATTGACTATATAAAATCAAACTAACGGACATGCCTATTCAATTGATTCAAAACAACTTATAACATGTGCTAATCAACCATAAGAAAAACGAACCAAAAAAAGTTTCAAAAGAGGAGAAGGAGATAATTTACAAAACACTGAAACATAAACTTAAAACAAAAAATGACAAAACAGGAAACTCACCGGATGAACTGGAAATCAAAACTTTAGGCGCCTACACCTCGAACTCCCATTTCGAATTTGAGGTTGAAATGAACCTTAATCGAATGTTCTCGACTGAGAACATACCACTAAGGTTTATTACAACCTCAAATTTTGTCCAATTTGCATTAAAGCTGGAGTTTGGTTTTTTTTTAGGGCTCGTTCATTCGAATTAACATTCGAACAGTCCCAGCTTGATTCGAACGTGAGTAAGGTTATATTATGGACGGGGGTGGTCTAGGGGTTATAGGGTATGAGTTTGGGATGGCTTGGATTTGGCGCCGCCACCAGGGGATCTTGGGGCGGTGCTAGGGTTCTTAGCTCAAAATCGATATTCGGCGAATCCTGGGTTGATTCGAGGGAAGGGGGGGTTTGGATTTGAGATGAGGAGGTGATGGGGTCCATTTGGTGTTAATTCGAGGGAAATCAGACAAACTAGAGTTTTGGCTGATTCTTCGATTGAAGATTCAAAGACACAGGCTAGGATTTGAGGGCTAAGGTTCAGGGATTTGGAATGGGGAGGTCAAGGGGGTTCTAGTGTGTGAAGATAGGGTCGTTTGGACCACCGGAACCGCCGTGAGGCGATTTTCGGTAGGCGGAGCACGGTGGTAAGAGACGGCGTTACCATCTGGTCTTTGAGCTTAGAGACGAAAGGGCAACGGGGGGTTTGACTTGGGGGGAGGGAGGGCTGGGTCCGTTTTAGTGTTATATACCGGAGGAGAAATTCAATCTAGGCCGTTAGATTGATTAAAATAAACGGTCTGGATCAAACAGTTAATAGAAACGACACCATTTCTTTAAGTGGGGGTTGAGTCGGTTTGGGTGTAAGGAGGGTCGGGCAACGGGTGAAGGGATCATGACCGTTGGATGAGGGTTAGATGGATGGTTGGGATGGATTGCCATCGAATCGACGTAATTTGGCTCCTATACTATGTCGTTTCACCATCTTGTGAGACCTGAAGATTTGGACCGGGTGGGAGAGTGTTGATTTGGGCTAAAAACTGGCCCAATACGTTGGTCCAGTCCGATTTCCCTATTTTTTTGTTCTTTTCTACTTTTTTTAGTCGATTATTTCCTTTTTTTTAATTTTTTTTCCCAAAACTAAAAATCCTAAAAATCATAAATTAACTTATAGAACTAAAATAATTTATAGAAAGTACTAACTAACTTTTAATAACAATTAATATGCATAATTACATACTAAGTTAAAATAAAAATCACACAATTTGGACATTAAATGCCAAAATGCAGAGTACATTATTTTTGTGATCTTTTTATTTTGTAAAATAAACTTAATTACTCTTAATTGTAGAACTAAATACTAAATGTAAATGCGACATATTTTTATATTTTTTATTAATTTAACAAATAAACATGCACGAACGAATGCAAACAATACAAGAAAAATAACACAAAATTCACAATAACTGTAAACAAACAAATATTATTTTATTTTGAATTTTCTGGGAGTAGTTCTTGTGAGGCAAAAATCAGGTGCTCACAGCTGCCCCTCTTTGTTCGAAAACACGAAGAGTTTTTGTGCAAAGATAAAGTGAGCGGATATGAGCGATTTTTGCCCGTTTGAATACTCCGTGTGAAGCATTTTTTGAAAGATTTGACTGAACCTCTACTTCAAAGGTTTCCTACATATCCCTGGCTAAAAGGGAATCAAGTCAATGTAGTTCAGGAATTGTTGGTAGCTGGGACTACCGTGGAGCTGTGATTTTGCTGCTACTGCTGCTGCTGTTGCTACTGCTTACCGATCTCCTTATTACACCATGCTAAACAAAATAAGAAGCTAGACTAAGCTAGTCTATGAGTTACAAAATCTTAACTAGATCTTCTACTTGCTCTTCCTGCGTCTCTTGTGGCCTTGTTTCTTCTGATGTTTCTTCATCTCTGACTTGACTTGTGTTCCCGCTGAACTCGCACTGCCTTTTTTCTTCCTGTGAATCGCTTTTTCCTTCGATTTCTGAACTTGAACTTATGCTGGGGATTTTTGTTGCAATCCTCCGCTCTCCGGGCAGGTTACTGACTTCAACAACTACTTGGAAGGATAATACCTCCATTCTACAGACAGGCTCCTAACTTCAATTATGACTTAAAGTATAACAACCTCCATTCTCCAGGCGGGCTCCTAACTTCAACAACTACTTGGAAGGATAACACCTCCATTCTACAGGCGGGCTCCTGACTTCAATTATGGCTTAAAGTATAACAATCTCCATTCTCCATGCGGGCTCCTGACTTCAACAAACTTCTTAAAATATATTACCTCCATTCTCCAGGCGGGCTCCTAACTTCAACTTCAACTTAAAAATAATAACAACCTCCATTCTCCAGGCAGGCTCCTGACTTCAACAACTACTTGGAAGGATAACACCTCCATTCTACAGGTGGGCTCCTGACTTCAATTATGGCTTAAAGTATAACAACCTCCATTCTCCAGGCGGGCTCCTAACTTCAACTTCAACTTAAAAATAATAACAACCTCCATTCTCCAGGCAGGCTCCTGACTTCAACAACTACTTGGAAGGATAACACCTCCATTCTACAGGTGGGCTCCTGACTTCAATTATGGCTTAAAGTATAACAACCTCCATTCTCCAGGCGGGCTCCTAACTTCAACAAACTTCTTAAAATATATTACCTCCATTCTCCAGGCGGGCTTCTGACTTCAACTACAACTTAAAATATAACAACCTCCATTCTCCAGGCAGGATCCTGATTTCAACTTCAACTTAAATAGATAATACCTCCATTTTTCAGGCGGGCTCCTGACTTCAACCACAACTTAAAATATAATACCTCTATTCTCCAGGCGGGCTCCTGACTTCTTCAATAACTCAAAAAAATAATACCTCCGTTCTCCAGGCGAGCTCCTGACTCCTTCAATAACTTTAAAATGCATTCTATTGACGTTGTTCCTTCTTGCCTCCTTCATAACTACTTCGCTCAAAACTGGTGTTTCATCCTTCTGAAAACTGCTGGGGATAACACTGCTGGGAAATTATCTTCCTCAATGAAGACTTGTTATTTTCCTTCTTTCAACACTATTGGCGATAACATTGGTTCAAAGATCACTTCCCTTAAAACTTGTGTTATCTTCTTCTTCCAAGACTACTTCACTTAAAGCTGGCATTTTCCTTCCTCCAAAACTGCTGTGGATAACACTAGTTCAAGGCCCGCTTCCCTTAAAACTTGTGTTACCTTTCTGCTTTCCGAAGCGGATACCTGACTTCCAAAAAATTTTCAAAACAAAAAGAAAATTTCTTCCCCAGTTTGATAATTTTCCTCGTGGCATGTCTTTCCGCCATCAATACCGTTTCCTTTACCTGCTTCAAATTAAAGAAAATTTTGGTAGTTTAAAATGTGGTGAGTGGTCGTGCTACTCCTGCTGGGGATGATTTTTCTTTTTCCTTTTCCCTTACCTGCTCTGCGTTGTTCGACCATCTTGAAACTTGGCTAATAATCTGTCGGGGGTGCTCATGCTTTCTTGGCAATTCTTTATTCACCGACTTCTTAACTGTTGCTTTCCACTTTTACTCCATAGTCTCCCGAAATCTTAGACCAATCCGTCATTTGGTATTACAACAACATCTTTCTCGTCCCCATCACACTATCAGAATTTGCTGGGGATGATGTTATTTGTTGGGGATGATATTTCTGCTGGGGATGATATTCTTCCTGGTCTTACAACGACATCTTTCTTGTTCCATTACACTTATCTTTGGCCTGTCCTATCCAAATTTCACTTTGCACCATATTGGAAATTGGTAGTAGGCTCTGACAATCCTTCTTAAAAACAAACTACCATTGAAAAATCTTTAACCAAAGAAATAAAAAAATGATGACTTCAAGAGATAGAAAAAGAAAAGTCTTTCTGAACAACTGGGGAGAAGAAAAAGGAAAAGAACTTATCTGAACGGTATAACCGACCCCAATGATCATGTCGTGCATTCTGGATTAACCAACCCAATCTATTTATATCAATCAACCTTTTTGATGGCCCTACTTTGCATTTCAAAGGCCCCATAACACAACTCTTCTGCCGAATTCGTATCCTTGTTCTTCTTGATGCCTCGATGGATCCTTTCTGTTAATTTTATCTTGTTTTGCCCCTTTTTGACTCCTTTTTGCCTCGTAGTGCCCTTAGAGGGGTTTTCACTAATAAGACTCTCTCATTTCTCTCAACTCCTATCGCCTTATGGTGCCTGTGGAGGTTTTCACCGATAAGACTCTCTCATTTTATTTCTCTCAACTTCCATCGCCTTACGGTGCCTGTGAAGGTTTTTACCGATAAGACTCTCTCATTTTATTTCTCTTAACTTTTGTCGCCTTATGGTGCCTGTGAAGGTTTTCACCGAGAAGACTCTCTCATTTTACTTCAGCTGGGGATTGGAGTGTTACCGATAAGACTCTCTCTGTTGGGATTCTTTTGGCTATCACTTCTCTTTAGCTTATGATCCTCTTTCTGCTGGGGATCAGAGTGTTATTCCCGACTTCCATTCGCCTGACTTGGTACTTCTCGAATACTGATCGGGAGGTATTTTTGGACATCAGCTGGGGATTGAACTTCTTGGTATATGTCTTAAAAGAAAAGGGTATCAAGAGTTTTAAAATAATTTTGATGGGTAAAATGTTACAACTTTTGGAATCAAATTTCTTTCCCAAAATTAAAACATAACTTCTGCCCTAGTTTTTCTTGCTGGGGGATATTTTGATTTTTATTACACTATGACCGAGCCGTGAGGCGCCTATGTATCCTCTTTGAGGAATCAGGTCGAACGTAGTTCACACACGATTCCTTTGTTTTCTTGTGACTTTTCTTTTGTTTTGTTATTATTTTTTCCATTTTTTTGTAAAATTTTCGTTTCCATTAATGATTCCAAAAGAAGGATATGAAAGAATAAAAAAGGCTCAAAAGGGGAAGCAAAGGTTAAAGTGTTTGGATAAAAAATTGCCTCCGTCATTTCATCCTCCAATACAATGCCAAGTACAAACAAACAAACCACAATTACAATCAAAGAAATCATAAATAATATCTTTTGACTGCGTCAGAATTGATAGCCATGTCGATACATCTTCCTTTAATATCTGTCAAACATAAAGCGCCATTAGACAACACTCTGGTCACAATGAATGGTCCTTGCCAATTCGGGGCGAATTTTCCCTTTGCTTCGGCCTGATGTGGAAGGATTCATTTCAACACTTGTTGCCCCACTTCGAATTTCCTGGGACGTACCTTCTTATTGTATGCTCTTGACATCCTCTTTTGATATAACTGGCCATGACATACTGCTGCCAACCTCTTCTCATCAATCAAGCTCAATTGCTCCAACCGGGTTTTGACCCATTCATCATCATCAATATCAACCTCAACGACAATTCGGAGAGACGGAATTTCAAATTCCGCCGGTATCACTGCCTCAATTCCGTATACCAACGAATAAGGAGTTGTACCTACTGAAGTACAAATAGTAATGCGATAACCCAACAATACGAACGGTAACTTTTCATGCCACTGCCTGGACTCTTCTACCATTTTCCTTAATATCTTCTTTATATTCTTGTTGGCTGCCTCAACCGCTCCATTCACCTTGGGACGATATGGGGTGGAATTGCGGTGTGTAATCTTAAACTATTAACACACTTCTTTCATCAAACTGCTGTTAAGATTAGCACCATTGTCCGTGATAATTACCTTCGGGATCCCAAATCTATAGATGATATGGGAATAAACAAAATCCACCACTGTTTTCTTGGTTACCGACTTGAAAGTTTTAGCTTCAACCCACTTAGTGAAATAATCAATGTCCACCAAAATGAACCTATGGCCGTTGGAAGCTGCCGGCTCGATATATCCAATGACATCCATGCCCCATGCAACAAAGGGTCATAGTGCTGACATCGTGTGTAACTCTGTTGGTGGAGAATGAATAAGATCTCCGTGTATCTGACACTGATGGCATTTTCGCACAAAACTGATACAATCACGCTCCATAGTGAGACAATAATACCCTGCTCGAAGAATCTTCTTCGCCAATACATATCCGCTCATATGTGGCCCACAAACTCCAAAATGCACCTCTGCCATAACTGTCGTGGCTTGACTAGAATCTATGCATCTCAGCAAACCCAAGTCCGGTGTTCTTTTGTACAACACTCCTCTACTGAGGAAAAATCCATTTGCCAGCCATCGAATGGCTCTCTTTTGATCTCCTGTGGCCTATGCCGGGTATATTCCCATCCTGAGGTATTCCTTGACATCGAAAAACCATGGTTCACCATCCAGTTCTTCTTCTATCATGTTACAATAAGCATGTTGATCGCGAACCTGAATGTGCAACGGGTCAACATGAATTTTATCTGGATGGTGCAACATTGATGCTAAGGTGGCCAAAGCATTGGCAACCTCATTATGAACTCTCGGGATGTGCCGAAACTCCACTAATCGGAACTGCTGGCACAGATCGCGCAAACATTGTCGATACGGTATAAGCTTCAAATCCCGTGTTTCCCATTCACCTTGAATCTGATGTACCAGGAGGTTCGAGTCTCCCAAGACCAAAACATCCTGGACATCCATGTCCGCAGCTAACCGTAAGCCCAAAATGCATGCCTCATACTCAGCCATGTTGTTGGTACAATAGAACCGTAGCTGAGCCGTAACAGGATAATGGTGCCCTATTTCGGAAATAAGTACCGCTCCTATTCCAACTCCCTTTGCATTGGCAACTCTATCAAAGAAAATCTTCCATCCTGGCTATTCAGTCAACTCCAGCTCGTCGACATGCATCACTTCTTCATCAGGAAAATACGTTCTCAATGGTTCATATTCTTCATCGACCGGATTTTTTGCCAAGTGATCCGCCAACGCCTGTGCTTTCATCGTAGTCTGAGTCTCGTAAACAATATCGAACTCCGTAAGTAAAATCTGCCACTTTGCAAGCCTCCCTGTGGGCATAGGCTTCTGGAAAATATACTTCAATGGGTCCAGACGAGATATGAGGTAAGTAGTATAAGATGAAAAATAATGCTTCAATTTCTGTGCCACCCAAGTTACGGCGCAACATGTCTTCTCGAGTTGTGTGTACTTAACCTCATGGACTGTAAACTTCTTGCTGAGATAATAGATGGCTTGCTCCTTCCTTCCTGTGATATTGTATTGCCCCAGTACACAACCAAATGAATTCTCCAAGACCGTTAGATAAAGGATCAACGCTCTTCCTGGCTCGGGCGGAACCAACACGGGTGGATTCGATAAATACCCCTTTATCTGGTCAAACACTTCCTGACACTCTTCGTTCCATTCTACCGCAACATCTTTCTTCAACCTTCCCAACAAACTCATCACTTCGGTTTTGTTCTTCGGAGGTGGCAACTCCTGAATGGATTTGATCTTTGACGGGTCTAACTCAATGCCTCGCCTACTGACTATGAATCCCAATAGCTTTCCAGATGGAACACCAAATGCACATTTAGCAGGGTTGAGCTTAATATCATACATTCGAAGTCTTTGGAAAAACTTCCTTAGGTCTCCTACGTGGTCTGCCTGACGTTTGGATTTTATAATCACATCGTCCACGTATACCTCAATCTTTTTGTGTATGATATCATGAAACACAGTAGTCATTGCCCTCATGTATGTTGCTCCAGCGTTCTTCAAACCAAATGGCATTACCCGATAGCAATATGTTCCCTATGGCATGATGAAAGCCGTCTTCTCTGCATCTTCCTCATCCATCAGAATCTGATGATACCTAGCATAGAAATCCACAAAAGACCCGATCTCACGTTTGGCACAATTATCAATCAAGATATGGATATTGGGTAACAGGAAGTTATCCTTTGGGCTTGCTCTATTCAGATTGTGATAATCAACACATACCCTGATTTTTCCATCTTTTTTCGACACTGGCACCATATTAGCCAACCAACTAGGATATCGAGTTACCCGAATAACCTTTGCATTTAGTTGTTTGGTTACTTCTTCCTTAATCTTCACACTCATGTCAGTTTTGAACTTCCTCAATTTCTTCTTGACTGGAGGGCATACCGGGTCAGTGGGCAATTTGTGAACCACTAAATCGGTGCTCAAACCCGGCATGTCTTCATATGACCATGCAAAAACATCTTTGAACTCAATAAGTGTTTTGATTAATTCTTACCTGATGTTTGGTTCAATGTGGACACTTATTTTAGTTTCCTGAATGATCCCCAAGATTTATGGCTTCCGTGTCATTTAAGTTGGGCTTAGGTTTCTCTTCAAATTGGTTTAATTCTCTGTTAATTTCTTCGAAGGCTTCACCCTCCTCGTATTCTGAATCTTCATCATATTCTACCTCTTGCACTATTAGTTCGGAATCAGATTGATTTTTTAGACTAGGTTGAAGATCCATCGTGCATGCCATGTCATTAGGACCAGTATAAAGAGAACTGTTCAAAAAGGAAAGAATAAAACAAAATTAAAATAAAATAAGGAACAAAGAAAAAACTTTCATTGATTGAAGTACGAGATAACAAGGTTTCACACTTTGACGAGTATGAAAATAAAAGAAAACTGGACTTCAACCCTGGAATAATCCAGCTAAACATAAATAAAATCAAAGCCTACTACCAAGACTCCCTCTGCATTGGAAGAGGAGTAGCCATCCAATTGTTGATTTTGGCCTTAGGCCACAAACTGCACATCTGCCTTGCTGGATCCTTCCCCAGCTTCTACCATGTTGACTTTGGCAAATAATCTTTTAAAACCTTCATCCAAATCTCCATTCATATTAATCAATGGCCCTGTAACCTTGGACAACAATTGCTTTTTGATGCTCGGCCTGACAAAAGATGAGGACAGGCATGGGATTGGCTTGGGAAGGACCCATGCCCTTTTCTTCATCTTGCGGGTCCGTCACACATCCGCCGCTGTAGGCTTGAACCCTAGCCCAAATGTATCCAGATTCTTGGGCAGAAAAACCGGTTGAACACTACCTTGAAGATCAGCCCCCAAACCTTTGCCTGGCACAAACCCATTTTTCAGCATCTCCGAGGCTACCATGACAGTTGCAGCTGCTATTCTGGGAAGTGGGATGTTTTCACCCTCGGGAACTTTGTCCACTGAAATCGTATCAAAAACCTGGTAAACCTATGGCCCCTTGTCGTCATCAGTCTCTATGAAGGGCACGATGGCATCATTTATGGCGCATGTATTGTCTTCCCTATGTACTACGATCTCTTGTCTATCCCACTCGAACTTGACTATCTGATGTAGTGTAGAAGGCACTGCTTTGGAAGCATGAATCCATGGTCGCCCCAACAGAAGATTATACGACACTGCGACATCTAACACTTGAAACTTCATGGTGAACTCGACCGAACCAATTGTCAATTCAAGTATGATGTCACCCACTGTGTCTGTACCACCACCATCAAACCCTCGAACGTAGATGTTGTTCTTGTGAATTCGGTCATTATCAACCTTCAGTTTGTTCAAGGTGGACAACAGACAAATATTGGCACTGGACCCACTATCAATCAATACTCGATTGACTACCGAGTCTTCACACTTCACGGTCAAATAGAGAGCTCTATTATGTTCTGTATCCTCCACGGGCAACTCATCGTCGGAAAATGTCACCCGGTTCACCTCAAAAATTTTGTTCGCTATTTTCTCCAGATGGTTCATAGAGATCTTATCCGGCACATGGGCTTCGTTCAGAATTCTCATCAACGCCCGACGGTTCTCGTCTGAATGGCCCTATAATGATACAAATGAGATCTGTGTCAGGGTCTTCCTTAGTTGCTCCACAATGGAGTAATCCTGCACCTTCATCTTTTTTAAGAACTCTTCCGCCTCTTCCTCGGTAACTGGCTTCTTTGTTGCTACTGGATTGGTCCATCTTAACTCTGCGGGAGCAAAACACCTTCCCGAACGAGTTATACCTTGGGTTTTACACACTTCCTCCATAACTTCCTTCCCCTTATACATTACTGTCACCTAATTGTAGCTCCATGGCACGACCTTCTCACTGATTATTGGCAACTTCATTACTGGCTTGATAACAACTGGTTCCATGCGAACCTCCTTCACAACTACCACAAGCGTGCTTGGTACCCCCTGCATTACTATCTTGACTGGCTCTGGTTTCTTCGCAGCAATAGACGACCCTTTCCCCATCACCACAACTGTCTTGATGTCTACACTTCTTAGCTATACCACTGCCTTCTCACTGGTTAATTTTTCCTTGGGACTGGCTTTGCTGGCTCGGATCATCATTACTGTTTGCGAGGGCTTTTTAAACCCCTCTCCCTTGTGCACTAGTTCGATCATGTGGGCCTCATGGTGTGCTGTCAACGAATTCTGGTTAATGTTTGGTGTCTCTGGAACTTGAACCTCGATCCTGTTTGTATCAATAAGGTCTTGCACGACGGTCTTCAACTTCCAGCATTTCTCAGTATCATGTTCGGGGGCCCCCGAATAATATTCACAGCTCACTGAATGGTCCAGATCTCTAGGAAGGGGATTTGGCAATTTGGGCTCAATAGGATTCAACAGGCCTAACTGCCTCAATTTTTGGAAGAGAGTAGTACAGGATTCTCCTAGCGGAGTAAATGTTTTCTACTTCTGCATCCTCTCATTCTTTAAAGCTTGATTCACACAGAAACCTAACCCTGGAGGATTTCTATAGGCCCTTGGGGGTGGATATGTGTTTTGTGGAGCCGGTGGGTATGTATTTTTGGGAGCCGGTGCACGCCATTGCTGGTGAATCGGAGGTTGGGTATATGTTTGGGCGTGATGGGCAGAAAAACATGGCTCTAGTGGTGGGTAGTAGGGTTGTGGAGGGCTATATGGGGTGTATGGGTAATTTAGGCGGTGGGGTCTGGGCTGGTAGTAGGGTGAAGGACCTCTAGATCTGGACCAAGTACCTGCTTCGACTGTTGCGACTTCTTCTCTCTTCTTTTTCCCGAGCACACCTCCCATGCCGCTCTGGATATCCTGAGTGGTGGCCTTGATCGCCGAATAACTTATTATCTTGTTGGACTTGAGTCCTTCTTCAATTATGCCGCCCATCTTTACGACCTCATTGAAGGATTTACCAATTGATGTCACCAAGTGGCCAAAGTAAGTTGGCTCCAAAGTCTGCAGAAAGTAATCCACCATTTCACCTTTCCTCATTGGAGGATCGACCCTTGCGGCCTGCTCCCTCCAGCGGAACCCAAACTCTCTAAAGCTCTCGCTAGGCTTTTCTCGATTTTCAACAATGTGAGACAGTCGGGGACGATCTCAAGATTATATTGGAAGTGACCTGCGAATTCTTGTGCCAGGTCGTCCCAGGTATACCACTTGCTAGGATCCTGCCTTGTATACCATTCTAGTGCGGACCCGCCCAAGCTTTGGCCAAATTATGCTATCAATAGTTCATCTCTCCCACCGGCCCCTCTTATCTTACTGCAGAAACCACGCAGGTGTGCCACCGGGTCACCATGCCCCTCATACATATCAAACTTTGGCATTTTGAACCCC
This sequence comes from Nicotiana glauca, assembly GCA_026770625.1. Lineage (NCBI taxonomy): Eukaryota > Viridiplantae > Streptophyta > Magnoliopsida > Solanales > Solanaceae > Nicotiana > Nicotiana glauca. The sequence goes on along the minus strand of MU702082.1, from coordinate 50,193 downwards.
GCTGGCAGCTGAACATCGGAGAAAGGACACAGATCTTTATAGGCCACACTGATTTGGCCGCCCAACCCATGCATATTCCTGAAGGACTACTCCAGGATGTTTACTTTGCGAAGCACCTCTTCCTGCTCCGAACTCTTGGATGGTTTCTCAGTTTCCATCGGGAGCTCAAAGTGAGGGGTATAGATATGTGGCTCGGGTGCTTTGAAGGTGGGTTCAGGAGGGTAGTATTGGTTGTCGTGAGCCTGAAACACCGGCTCACTGGATGATCTTTGCAATGTGGCGGGTAGAGGTGCCAGGAAAATAGGAACAATTGGTAGAGGAGGGTCGTGCTTGGGTGGTGGAGCTTGGGGATTGTAAGGAGCTTTCCCCTGATAGTATTGGTGAATCGGGAAACTCGTTGATGGACCAGTGGGAGGGTACTCTGGAGTTTGTACCGGTGGGAGAGTAGGAGCATTGGGAAGGATTAGTAATGGTTGCCCCTAGACCAGGCTAGGTGCATCTCTACTATCTGTCGTCTCAACATGTCTACCTCCTCCTTCATTGTTTGTATTTCCGTTTTTTCCTCTTCAACTCTTTTGTCTGAACCAGACATGTTTTTCGGAATGGGCCCTTTAGATCTTGTGTGGTAATGGTAATCTGCCAGAATGTTCTAACAAGCTAACTGTTTGAAATCTCTAGAAAACAACAAACTTGTTAGTTTTAGATTTTAACAAATATTGCAATTGCACGTTGGGATGCAATATACCTAGGCAGTTTAACCATTTCTATAATGTCTTTGCTTCTATTGCGTGCTTCATTCCGGCTTCTTTTAAGTGCCTCCAAACTTTCCTTTATTTGTTTCTTATTCTTTTGTTTTCTTATCATTCCATTTTCTTCTCCTTTATTGTGGTAGTCAAATCTTATGTGGATTGCCTACGTATCATGTCACCGCATGAATCAGACCGTGCGTAGTTCTGACCACAAGTGAGAAAATAAAGACACCATTTTTTTAGATTTTTCAAATTTTTTATTGACAAAACGTTCTATTACAAGGCAAAACATTTTTGAAAGGTAACTGGAAACGAACTACAGAATTTAATGCAAAAAGGGAAAATACAAACTCCTACGGACAACAGACTTTAGAGACAAAGAAAATACACACTCAGACTTATGAACTACTTTAAAGTTTTGAATTTTGGTGCGCGCAGGGCATCATTCGGCCTCGCCGCGGGCTTTGGTGCAAGGCCCCTCTGTAGATATTTCAAATCTTCCATGATCTGGTGGACATAAATCATAATTGAAGCAAAGAAGGTGGTACGGGGCATATCCTCACATGCTAGGCACTTCATGGTGATGTAGTGACCGATATCTTTGATTCTTCCCCTTATTCTATCCCTTTCCATAAGCATTCGCTCTATTTGTTGACCCTGCGTTCTCAGCACTTGAGCGTTGTTGAAGAGTTGATCCTGAAACTCATCCATCTGCTTTTCCATTCGTGCCATCAGGTCATAGCAGCATTTCCTATCTGTTCTGGCTTCTCGGGCTTGCCTGAGAGTCTGCTCTTTGAGAGTAGATATTGTTTCTCTCAATATAGTGATGTTCCCTTCGTAGTCCCTCTTTACTTGTCGCATATTCTTCGCTCGCGCTTCTGTACCTCTTGCCCATCTGGCGCGAATTCTTGCCATGCTAGCTTTTGATTCTTCTAAACCCTCTTGGCATTCAATGATTTGATTTTTCAACCCACTTATCAGCCTTTCGTCAGACCGACTCCTTTGTTGGTTGCCAGCATTCATCCTCATCTGCCTGATTTGGGCCTTAAAAGCCTCATTTTCTTGAGCCAGTTTGTCCTTTTCCCCTGCACCAGCAGCAACTTGCACCTTGTTCTCAAATTTCAGGTCCCTGATCTATTGTTGCAGCTTGCCTATCTCGGCCCGATATTCGCGCTCTTTGGCCAACCAGTCCCACTGTTCCTGTGATGACTCAGCAAAATCCTGGAGATGAGGTCTTTTAGTCGGCCTCCCAAAGGATATTTCCCCTTTATACCAAGCGTGATATCCGAGTGAACTTCCCCTTTAGCTCGATCAAGTACACAAGTATTCGCCGCCAAGTATTCACATTTTCTCCAGATCTGGCGGAGTTTTGCTTCAGGAAATTGGCTGTCAGGACTGATTTCGATTACTTGTGTACTTAGATCCTCATCTCTTGGCACTATCTGGCACCTCCCAAGTTGTCGCAAAACCCGATATGGCGCATAAGGCTAAATGCTCTTAAGCCCCATCAAGAGAAAATGGGGCCTAGCTGCTGGCATATATATGACTTCGTCAACCAGTAACCATCCAAGCATCCGCTGTATCTGACTGGCATTGAGGGTCCGAAAGCTTGAGGTCCATGCTGAAACTCCTTCAGGTAAACTGACCCCTCTAATTCTTGTGTAGAACTCCTCTATGCAGGTTTTCTCAGATGAACCATAACTCAGGAATTGGGCATGGCGACACAGGTGTTCGGTCATCCACATCTGCAATAACAAGTTACACCCCTCGAAAAAGTCTCCTCCGGCTTTGCAGGCTGTGAGAACTCGAAAGATATCAGATACTATCATGGGCGCAAGAGTGCTTTCATCTTGAGTGAGCAAAGTACTGACGACCCCAGCTATTTTTATATCGATATTTCCGTCTTTCCTCGGGAACACCAAAAGCACTAAAAAGGATATCATGAAATCAACGCGTCTGTGGTCATCCCATTTTCGACGATTGTTTTTGCTGCATAACTTGTTATCCGGCTTGTTGAACCTTCCCACGTGGCTGTATCTTTGGTTTATGAAATTCGGAGTACAAAAGTCTTTTGCCAAATCTGGATTATGGACCATCCTGATTATCTTTAATGAATCTAAAAGCCGGTGCACAGCGACAACTCTTGGAGCAACCGGATATTTGTGTCCTAACGAAATTTCACCATCCCCGATGTACCCGGCTATTTCTTCCAAAGTCGGGGTGAGTTCAAAATCTGAGAAGTGGAAGACATTATGCGCCGGATCCCAATAGGTGACCAATGCTCTTATAATATCCCCTCGAGGCTTGATTTCCAACAAACCCATAAGACCTTTCAAACATTTCTTGACTTCGTTTTGCCCTTCTTTGCCCAATTCATTCCACCATAGCCGCAGCTCGACGGGTATTTTAGTCATGATTGAAAAGGGTTCATTTTGAATCGTGCTCATCCTGCACATTTATTAATGTGATTAAGCAAAAGTAAAATTTATTTGACTCAAAACAATTTGACTATTTTTTTTTTTGAAAAGGAAGATCTGATTTTCCGAACATGGCCTTTCAGCACTTCGGGGGCGAATATTTTAAGGCTGTGTGAGTCGACCGGTCAAAAATCCCAAAATGACCAAAAGTGGCCGTCTATACAAAGTCAGCCTTCCAGCGTCCCTTTTGGGAACATTCGGCTATTTTTTACAAGAACGGCCTCACCTGACTTATTTATGACAAAAAGTTCGACATTTTTTTGGCTATTTTTTGTAAAAAAGGAGGTTGGACCCGATGAGGGTTGCCTACATATCTCACATCCGGTGAGAATCAAACATGCGTAGAAAATAACTAATTTTGAAAACAAGATTCTTTTCTTTCGTTTTTCAAATAAATCAAACTAAAAAGTAATTCCTCTTTTTTTCCTTTTTTTCTTTTTTTTTTCCTCAAAATTTCGGCAGAGTTTCGACACTATTTGGACATTAGTTTTTCCTAAAATAGGTAATTACCTCTCTATACTGCTATTACTATTTTCCCTCTTCTTTTCAAATTCTCCCAATGTTCAAAGCTGGTCAGCATGCAAGTCCGAAGCAAATAAATGCGTAAAACAAACAGGATGCAGCAGGATGATCGTTTTCATTTCAGGTTGCCTGTCCTAGACGGACACAACACCTGTGTTGAGTCCCCTAAGTCAAATGCAACATGATGCAAATAAGCGTTCCTACTATGAATCCGGCATGAAGTCAAGTTATTCTAGGTTCAAAACCTGGGTATGTGTTCTAAACAGTGTACCCGAGCGGACAACTCGAGTCGAGGAAGGAGCTCCTTTCCGGGAACCAAAAGGCCAACCGACTTAGAAACTTTTCGAGCCTCTTTCTTATTTAAAGGTATGACACTAACAGAACAGGGAGTCTAACCAGTGAGCACATCCCCAAAGATAAGAAGAGAAGGGTTTCGGCACAGTTTATATATACAGTTCAAATAATATCAAAGCGATAAAAAGCATCATTTTGCACATTTGAGCGCAATCATATAATAAAATCGGATAATAAATAAAGCCAAATACAACAATTATTCTAAGCTCGAATTCTTGAACTCTAAACCAAAACTTATGGGTTCGACGTCCCCAGCAGAGTCGCCAGATCTGTCACATCTCCTTTTTACCTTACTCCCCGTAAAGGGCATACATGAGTTTTTCCATTTAAAGGACAATCGGAACGAGATTTATTATTAAGATTTCAGAGTCGCCACTTGGGAGATTAATGGTATCCCAAGTCACCGGTTAAATCCCGAACCGAGAAAAATATGACTCTGTTAACAATCCGCGAACCAAAAATCCGAGTAAGGAATTCTGTTAACCCGGGAGAAGGTGTTAGGCATTCTCGGGCTCCGTAGTTCTAGCACGGTTGCTCAACTGTTGTATTTGATTTTTATCTGATTTCAAAACATGTTCTTGCTTATGTGCTTTTAATTCTGAACCGCTTTTATTATTATTATTATTTTTAGGAGAATTGCAATGTCGTGAAAACACGTTTCGAACCACGTCATCAATGCACCCGTGGTTGTCGACACATTTCGACTCCGTTGAGATTTGGATTTGGGTCACATAAATGTGCACCCGAATTTTAGGAAGGTAATGTTATTAAAGTACATGCCTAAAGAGACTAACGTTATTTATCTTTGGGGAAGGCCGTGAAATTTGCTAAACGGCCCGTCCCGAAGTCTAAGTATTTTTAGTTAAGCATTGAATGAGGGCCCCGCAATTTGCATTTTTATTTGGTGAGGCTCGTCTCATCATTTTTTATTAAGGTCAATCCTAGAGCAAACTACAATTTTCTACTTAAGTCGTCTCTAAAAATAAAAATAACCTTAATCAACTAATATGTGTGAAAGGATCAAAGTCCCGTAATACAATGTCAATCAATTAAGACCACAAATAGAATGAGTAAAGCAACCCACTTCAAACAACAACCATAGTCCAAACACATGAGATTGCAATTAAAGTGTCTTTGGGCCCAAATGTATGCCAGTCTGTGACTTGTTGGAAATTAAAATGCCTTTGGAGCCATCGTGAGCCCAGCGACAAGGTCTAGATTGACACACTCTTTTAATATTGATGATCAAACACTATATTACACCAAATTGGCACTCAAAATCGTTCAAAAGACCACTACACCATTCTGATTTTTAAATGATAAGGAATATGTTGACAATCCAATCAATTTACTATCCAGTTCGGGTCTATCACCACTACAACCATTAGCTTTGACGATTAGGCGTAGCAAATTGAAATTCCAGTTATCAATTACAAACGAACCTCATTTTGGACGTGCTAGTTAACTTGATTATTTTATTAATACTAACATGGATAAGCTAATTCATACTTCATTCAAATATGACTATATAACAACGAAAGCAAACTGTTGATAACCTACTAATATTAACTAATACCATACGAAGCTATTGAAGACACATACTCAGCTTAAAACCAGAATTGAAGCAAATATCACATACTGACTCAAAATCCGTTATACGTCTGCACCATTTCGGATTTAACTTTAAACAAAATGCTAAACTAAGCAAGTATTAATCACAATGAAGCTATAGCTAGACAGTCACCAACTGAAGCAGTCCAAAACAGTCCAGAAATGGTTCTAATTAACAATCCTTAATACAATTCAAATCAAACAAATCAAATATATATCACTACTCATCAATTGAAAAATTACATCCATATATATATATATATATATCCAAATGAACACAGATCGGTTAATGCAGTTGCATTTCATTCCAAATTGTGATTACATCAAGGTGATTTCAAGCGTGTACCTGGAATTGGAAATGAATAGAGATGAGAGAAGTCAGCAGCAATAGCAGGACTTAGCAACAATTCAGAAAACACTTTCAGAAATCCAGCAATTGATCACTCATCACGGCAACATCAAGAGCAATTTTCGGATCAAAATAACCCCTCAAACACCCAGGAACACTTCAGTAATAAAAAAACCCACTAAACTGACTCGAAACTGATTTG
>MU702082.1:14266-32190 GCA_026770625.1 Nicotiana glauca | reverse complement strand
GTTTTCGGGTTTTGGAGCAAAAATAGCTGGACACAAAGAGGATCCTAGGGGACACTAAGGGAAAGAGGCTTGGAGGAAGAGACAACAATGGTTCTGAGAACCAGGTCCAGTCTAGCATTTGCAGATAGTTGTTCTTCAAGTAGTTTAGATCAAAGTCTCTCATTTTCCTTTGTCAGTTGTGTAACCTCCTCACTTACAGAATCAGGCCCTTTAGCTGCTTGACTGAGATGAGTTTCTAGAATGGCATTTCAAGTGTCACGACCCCAATTCGCCCTCCGTGAACATGTCGTGATGGCACCTAGTCCCTACGACCAGGTAAGCCTACCAATGCGAAAATAATATAACTTGCGAAAATAAATAACTAAAATTCAAGCAGCTAAGAGAAACTGTGTATAAGTGCCGCTTGGCATATACAACTCAAAAATGCGGAAGTCTACAATATCACCCCAAAACCCGAAAACTCACGGGAACCACAGGTTATAGAAATGTAATACATTGCTCTAACTGCAGAATGCCTAGACAATTGTAAGAAAGGAGAGACTGTCTACTAAAGCTAGAATAAGATAGAGACTCCTGGTCTGTGAACGCAGCAGATATACCTCGAAGTCTCCGCTAGATCTCTCCGCCTCGAGGATAGTACGCCTGAGTGGAGGTACGTGGATCTGCAAATGAAAAACATGCGCAGAAGGGGCATCAGTACACCACAACGGTACTCAGTAAGTGCCAAGCCTAACCTCGGTTGGGCAGTGACGAGGAAGTTCAAGGCCCTACTGAGGTCAAACAACATAATATGAATTAATAATATGAAAACTAACAGTAATAATGAGTACAGCTGTGAGAATAGATAGGTTAAACAGGGCAATAACAACTACACAAAGAATAGAATAAACATGAAATATGTACAACTCAATACCAATGATAACAATGAGGATCTCCCAGGATACCATCCTGTAGTCCTTTTCTCAACTGTCCAGTGGATCTCCCGGGATACCGTCCCGTAGTACATCATATGTGTAAATCCGAAAGGTCTCCCGGGATACCGTCCCGTAGTCCAACTATCAATGCGTAGGGGGGTTCTATCGGGAATCTAAATCGCAGTCCCAAAGTAAATGTGCAGGGGATCTATCGGGAATCGAACCCGCAGTCCCAAAGTAAATGTTCATGGGGATCTATCGGGAATCGAACCTGCAGTCCCAAAGTAAACAAACAAAGGGGGAGCTACTGGAATCCCACATCCGTAATCCCAATGTAAATGCGCAACCACAACCAGAAGATATTTAGAAATGAAGTACAAAAGACAAGCATCAGGTAGTACTAGCCTAGCATGCTTCACGTAGTACAGTTAAGGCAACATAAACAATTAGGCAAGTTGAATCAACTAAACATGCTTTTCTAATCTAACACAGGTTATAATTGCAAGTAAAATAAGGCAAATATGAAGGAAAACTCAGTCTCATTATCTTAAGTGAAAATCGGATTTTCAACAATTGGCTCAAGTACGCGCTTGTCACCTTCCGTACAGGGCACTCAAATACCAAATAACAAATCCTAAGGGGAAAAGTTTCCCACACAAGGTTAGACAAGCCACTTACCTCGAACAAGTGCAAGTCAACCCAAAACCACGATTTTGCCACGAGTATCCGACTCCAAATGGCTTAAATCTATTCAATTAAATTGCATATTGTAAATAATAATTCAAATAATTGATTCTACAATTAAATTCTAAGCTAACACGCAAAATTATGTAAAATGACCAAAATGCCTCTCGGGCCCACGTCTAGGAATCGGATAAATTTTACACTTTTAGAACCGCCGTATTCTCACGGTCTACCCATATAAAAATCTCTCAAATCAGAGATCAAATACCCACTCAAAACTCAACAACTTAGCCTATGAAGTTTGACCCATTTTTCATCTAAAAATCCGAAAATAAGGAGGAATTCATGATTAGATTAGTAGGTATTAAGCATAAGAGAGTAGAGGATTGTTACCCAATCGTTGCTCGCGAAAATCCTTCAAAATCCCTCCCAAAACCGAGCTCCCAAGCTTGTATTTTGATGAAAATGGTTAATCCTCGGTTTTGGGATGTTTTTATTCTGCCCAGACATTTAATGCATCGCGAACGCGGGAGTACTATCGCATTCGCGAAGAAGAAAAATAGAAGCTTCCAAAAATGCCCTTCGCGATCGCGACGGGAAGTCCGCGAATGCGAAGGCCTAGGCCACGAAGCTATGTGAATGCGACCGAGTAGATGCGAATGCAAAGAAGGAAAATATCGAGGTCCAGAATTTGTTCTATGCGAACGCGTGAAGGCGTTCGCGAATGCGAAGAAGGGACCGGCATAACTACATGAATGCATGACAGTCCACGCGAGCGCGAAGAGGAATTTTCCAGGTTGTCAACTAAGCCTTCGCGAACGCGAAGGCAAGCTCGCGAACGTGAAGAAGGGATACCAGAAGCAGCAATAGCAGTTCAAAAATAGGAGGAAATGACCCGTTGAGCATTCGAAACACACCCGAGGCCCCCGGGACCTCAACCAAACCTATAGACATGTCCCATAACATCATTCAAACTGGTACCAATCCTTAAAAAAACTAAAACAATGCAGGAAATTCGATTTAATCAAGGATTTAAGCCTAAGAACTTCGAATTTTATCAAAACACATTTTCGATCAAAAACCTAACCAAAACACGTCCGAATGACCTGAAATTTTGCACACACATCCCAATTGACATGACGGAGCTACTACAACTTCTAGAATTCCATTCCGACCCTCGGATCAAAATCTCACTATCGGACCGGAAACTTTAAAAATTTGAACTTCGGCAATTCAAGCCTAATTTAGCTACGGACCTCCAAAATACATTCCGAACACGCTCCTAACCTCGAAATCACCTAACGGAGCTAAAGGAACCATCAGATTTCCATTCCGAGGCCGTCTTCACATTGTTCCAACTACGGACAACTTTCTAACACTTAGGCTCTCATTTAGGGACTAAGTGTCCCAAAACTTTTCGAAACTCAACACGGAACGTTCCGGCAAATCAAAATAGCAGAAATGAACTTAGGGGAAGCATTTAATAGGGGACCGGTGCGTAAATTCTAAAAATGACCGGCTAGGTCGTTACATCCTCCTACACTTAAACATTCGTTCGTCCTCGAACGAGCATAAAGAACATACCTGAAGTAGTGAAAAGATGAGGGTATCGGCTATGCAAATCCTGCTTGGTCTCCCAAGTCGCCTCCTCGGCCGGCTGAACCTTTACTGAAACAATGTTCTTTGATCTCAACTTTCTGACCTGTCTATCTAATATAGCCACTGGTTGCTCAACATAAGATAAATCCTTGTCCAACTGTACTGAGCTAAAATCCAACAAGTGCGACGGGTCCCCGTAATATCTCTGGAGCATCGAAACATAAAATACCGGATGAACTCCTGCTAAGCTAGGAGGTAAGGCAAGCTCATAAGCAACCTCCCAACATGCCTTAATATTTCAAAAGGGCTAATAGACTCAGACTCAACTTCCCTTCCTTCCCAAATCTCATAATGCCTTTCATAGGCGAAACACGAATCAAAGCCTTCTCTCCAACCATATCGAAACCATCACGAACCTTCCGGTCCGCATAACTCTTCTTGTCTGGACGAGGCTATACAGAGTCCATCCTGAATCACTTTAAACTTTTCCAAAGCATCCTGAACCAAGTTTGTGCCCAATGATCTAACTTCAACTGGCTCAAACCAACCCACCGGGTCTTTGGTGCTTATAATTAACCTGCTCACTGTTGGGGCACCGAGTTACAAATTCGACTAGGATCTGAAAGATCCAACCTCACAACTGGCTGGCAAAGGCCTGAACATCCATCGGCAAAGGCCTCTTGATGCTAGTAGGTAAGCCAAACTTCCCAAACTCTCTGCCCGGCGACTCAAAGCATCGGCAACTATATTAGCTTTGCCCGGGTGATACATGATAGCGATGTCATAATCCTTCCGAAACTCTAACCACCTCATGTGGCACAAATTTAGATTTTTTTTTTGAAGAAGTGCTGCAAACTCCGATGGTCAGTATAAATCTCCCAAGGCACACCGTACAAATAATGACGCCAGATCTTCAAGGCATGAACAATAGCAGCTAGCTCAAGGTCGTGGACAGGGTAATTCTTCTCATTTATCTTCAACTGTCTGGATGTGTAGGCAATTACCCTACCGTCCTGCATCAACACCGCTCTAAGGCCAACCCGTGAGGCATCACAATAAACTGTATAAGACCCCGAACCAGTAGGCAGTATCAAAATTTGGGGTTGTAGTCACAGTTGTCTTGAGCTTCTGAAAGCTCACCTCAAACTCCTCTATCCACTTAAATGGAGCACCTTTCTAGGTCAATCTAGTCATAAGGGCTGTAATCGATGAAAACCCCTCCAAAAAACGACAGTAGTAACCCGCCAAGCCAAGGAAACTGCGAATCTCTATAGCTGAGGAGGGTCTATGCCAACTCTGCACTGCCTATATCTTCTTTGGATCCACCCGAATTCCCTCACTCGATACCACGTGGCCTAAGAAGTCCACAGAATCCAACCAGAGCTCACATTTTATGAACTTTGCATATAACTTCTTCTCTCTCAGGGTCTGAAGCAATGTCCTCAGGTGCTGCTCATGATCATCCCGACTCCGGAATACACCAGAGTGTCATCAATAAAGGAAATAAAAAAAGAGTCGAGATATGGCTAGAATATACTATGCACCAAATGCATAAATGTTGTTGGGGCACTGGTCAGCCCAAATGACATAACAAGAAACTAGAAATGGCCATATCGAGTCCTGAAAGCAGTCTTCGCAATACCTGGCTCCCAAATCTTTAACTGATGGTAACTTGAGCGCAAATCAATCTTAAAAAACACATATGCGTCCTGAAGCTAGTCAAACAGATCACCAATACGAGGCAAAGGATAACGGTTCTTCACTGTAGCCTTGTTCAACTGGCGATAATCAATACACATACGCATGGAACCATCCCTCTCCTTCACAAACAAGACAGGGGCACCTAAGGTGATACACTGGGCCGAATAAAACCTTTATCAAGCAAATTCCTGTAACTGATCCTTCAACTTAACTGAATGTCCCACCTCATCCTTAGTCCTTAATCCTTAGGACAGAGCCCAAACTTCAAATTCATCCATTCGTCATAGGATCCAAATTCTACATAATCACACTGTATTAGTCTTATTTCAACACACTTTAACTTTTAATAGCGCTTAAATACTTGGAAATTGTTTTCCTTCAGGATGTTACATTCTCCCCTCACTTAGGGTCATTCGTCCTCAAATACATAACGTAACTTATCTCTTTCTTCGCACATCTTAATGTCTCAAATTTTTCTAACTCCCAAATTTTTCAAAAATTTCAGCAGAGCCTCCCCTGTAATTGGGTCTATCCACCTACCAGTGTAACACCAAACACAACTCCTAATAACACATCCACAACCTAATGAAACACCACAATATATGTATTAGTAACACTAATCTTAACATTACAAGCATTGCATTATCATAATGATATCTAGACATGAAACACATCATATGTATGCCCATAACCATGTCTTTGGCCATAAAAGTCATTCATAAATTACAATATTGCCAATTAGCCTTATGTGAACAAACATCTTATTTCAAACCTCCACTTTACTCACAACGAGGCATGGAGACCTCATAATTACTCACCCGAATTAATGAGTCACATTTATCACCACCTGGGCGCCCGTCTCATAGGCTAAAACTCAACGTTTACAACACAAAAATAGCTGAATATGAACAAAAAATATACAAGAATTGTCAAATAAGCCTAATAGGCATGACTCCCATTTAAAATATAGTACAAGATTTTTAATTTCATAAAAGGAAAATTTTAAAAACATAAACCTTTCACTACCAGGACCTTGTCCTTATATAACATCTACCGCAGCTTGTAGCTCGGTTTAAAATATTTCACATTATATAAAAATTTAAGGATCTCATCCTCAACTCTGAATCATAAGTATTTGCACAACGAGGCATGGAGACCTTATAATTACTCACCCGAATTAATGAGTCACATTTATCACCACTTGGACGCCCGTCTCATTGGCTAAAACTCAACGTTTACAACACAAAAATAGCTGAATATGAATAGAAAATATAAAAGAATTGTCAAATAAGCCTAACATGCATGACTACCATTTAAAATATAGTACAAGATTTTTAATTTCATAAAAGGAAAATTTTAAACACATAAACCTTTCACCACAATGACCTTGTCCTTATATAACATCTACTGCAACTTGTAGCTCGGTTTAAAATATTTCACATTATATAAAAATTTGAGGATCTCATCCTCAACTCTGAATCACAAGTATTTACACATTATGCCAACTGAAATTTTCATTTCCTTTCTTTCTTCTTTTAAATAATTTTCGTCAAGAAAAATTACAAATTATAATGAACCATCATAACGATAGGGCATGTAATTCACAATTGAATTTAATTATCCTGAAATTTCATTAAAACCCACTGTAGTAAGTAATAGAAAGTCTCTTTTAGCCTCATAGCTATTCTTAGTGACCAACACATAATGATAGAGATAGCTGTCTCCATATAATATCCCAATGTGTGTATCTACATAAGTAGATTTCAGGATTACAAAGCTCACTCATGAGTGAAGCATATTAAGAAGACTCACCTCAATTTTTCAGAACCAAAACAAATTAAGGAAAAATATCATTTTTATGACAATCGGAATTGTATCTGTAATGACACCATCTGGTGTAGTGGCCTTAGCCACACCATAGTAATTATATCAATGAGTCGGGCCTCCACCTCTCAGGTGACATATACTCGCTCGCCCTCCTTCTATAACTTGTAGTGTATGTAGATTAGTAACTATAATGGAGTGTGTGGACCGAGTGTTCTGATGAACTAGATTTCTCCCAAGTCTGGGACAATTTCTCATGATGTTTCTAGTATCACCACATTTATAACAACCCATCTGCAGTTCGGCTACTAATACTGAGTCTATGCTGGATAACTAGAATAAACATTTAAGGAATCTCATGCTAGTGGTGCATTAAAAGATGACTATCCCATGAGAGGGCCCTGATTAACTAGATCACTACGAGTATTCTGAAATCATTTCCATTTCCCTGCTGATACTGAAATGTAGAATTATTATGGACATAGGAATATCGAAAGTCGCAACATCATCCCATACACACCTCAGCTCTTACTCATATACAAGTTTTAGAGAACTTTTGAATACCACATAAATACATCTCAGGTCAAATCTGATATGACACATGACCCACAATTTGATCGTTTATAGTGCACTCTCTTCACTTTGGTGCAAAGCCATAAGATACATCCCGATACTCCATAATATTAACCTTTATCGCTCGTACGTCACCATCATAAGACACCTCAAGCTGTTCGTTTGGCACATGTCATTCTTAGAACAGTTAAACTCACTTCCTCCAGTATCTCGGTTGCTAGTTGTACCTTTTGCTAAATAGACATCTCATATGAACCACATAGTCACTATTACCACCAACTATCTTTAGATCTACATCCACCTCGTGACTCTACCATTACTATGATGATTAGGAAATTAAGTAAACCTTCTTAAGACCGTACTTATCAACCTAATGTCAAAACCTATTGCACCCCTAGGTGCACACTTGAATGATCTCTCAATATTTATGCATTACCGATATGGCTGACACGCGGTAACAATGGTTGAGAAAATTCTTGTCTCCCTTATAATCCTTAGCATCATGAACCATCGGCGCATAATTGATACCGAGTGCACGATTTCAATACACGAGTTGATGTAAAAGAACATATGATATAGGCTCCCAACTGAATAAATGATGCACGATAAGGAATGAAATGTAGTGGAATTTTCCTAATGGTTACATACCCTCTCGTAGATAAATACAGACGTCTCCGTACCGATCAGCGAGACTCTAATAAATCGGCCTGTGTTCCGTGACTCCTATGAACCTAGAGCTCTAATACCAACTTGCCACGACCCCAGTTCACCCTCCGTGAACATGTCGTAATCGCACCGAGTCCCTACAACTAGGTAAGCCTACTAATGTGGAAATAATATAACTTGCGGAAATAAATAACTAAAAATTCAAGCAGCTAAGAGAAATTGTGTATAAGTGCTGCTTCGCATATAAAACTCAAAAATGCGAAAGTCTACAATATCACCCCTAAAACCCGAAAACTCACGGGAACCACAAGCTAATAGAAATGCAATACACAGCTCTAACTGCAGAATATCTAGACAACTGTAAGAAAAGAGAGACTATCTACTAAAGTTGGAGTAAGATAGAGACTCCTGGTCTGCGAACACGGCAGATATACCTCGAAGTCTATACTAGATCTATCTACCTCAAGGATAGTACGCCTGAGTGGAGGTACCTGGATCTGCACATGAAAAACATGCGCAGAAGGGACATGAGTACACCACAGCGGTACTCAGTAAGTGCCAAGCCTAACCTCGGTTGCGTAGTGACGAGGAAGGTCAGGGCCCTACTGAGGCCAAACAACATAATATGAATTAACAATATGAAAACTGACAGTAATAACGAGTACAGCAGTGAGAATAGACATGTTAAACAAGGCAATAACAACTACACAAAGAACAGAATAAACACGGAATATATATAACTCAATACCAATGATAACAATGAGGATCTCCCAGGATACCGTCCTGTAGTCCTTTTCTCAATTGTCCAGTAGATCTCCCAGGATACCATCCCGTAGTCCATCATATGTGTAAATCCGAAGGGTCTCCCGGGATATCCGTAGTCCAACTATCAATGTGCAGGGGGATCTATCGGGAATATAACCCGCAGTCCCAAAGTAAATAGCAGGGGGATCTATCGGGAATCTAAACCGCAGTCCCAAAGTAAATGTGCAGGGGGATCTATCGGGAATCGAACCCGTAGTCCCAAAGTAAATGTGCAGGGGGATCTATTGGTAATCGAACCCGCAGTCCCAAAGTAAACAAACAAGGGGGGAGCTACCGGAATCCCACATCCGTAGTCCCAATGTAAATGCGCAACCACAACCAAAAGATATTCAGAAATGAAGTACAAAAGACAAGCATCAGGTAGTACTAGCCTAGCATGCTTCACGTAGTACAGTTAAGGCAACATAAACAATTAGGCAAGTTGAATCAACTAAACATGTTTTTCTAATCTAACACAGGTTATAGTTGCCAGTAAAATAAAGCAAATATGAAGGTAAACTCAGTCTCTATATCTTAAGTGAAAACCAGATTTTCAACAATTGGCTCAAGTACGCACTCTACAAAGCACTCAAATACCAAATAACAAATCCTAAGGGGAAAGGTCCCCCACACAAGGTTAGACAAGCCACTTACCTCGAACAAGTGCAAGTCAACCCAAAACCACGCTTTTGCCACGAGTATCCGACTCCAAATGGCTTAAATCTATTCAATTAAATTGCAAATTGTAAATAATAATTCAATTAATTGATTCTAAAATTAAATTCTAAGCTAATACGTGAAATTATGTAAAATGACCAAAATGCCCCTCAGGCCCACATCTCGGAATCAGATACATTTTACATTTTCAGAACCCACATATTCTCATGAGTCTACCCATATAAAAATCTCTCAAATCAGAGGTCAAATACCCACTCAAAACTCAACAATTTAGCCTATGAAGTTTGACCCATTTTTCATCTAAAAATCCAAAAATAAAGAGGATTTCATGAATAGATTAGTAGGTATTAAGCATAAGAGAGTAAAGAATTGCTACCCAATCGTTGCTCGCAAAAATCCTTCGAAATCCCTCCCAAAACCGAGCTCCCAAGCTTGTATTTTGATGAAAATGGTTAACCCTCGATTTTGGGATGTTTTTATTCTGCCAAGTCATTTAATGCATCGCGAACGCGGGAGTACTATCGCATTCGCGAAGAAGAAAAATTGGAGCTGTCAAAAATGCCCTTCGCGATTGCAAGGGGCAGTCCGTGAATGCAAAGGCCTGGGCCACGAAGCTACGTGAACACGACTGGGTAGATGCGAACGCGAAGAAGGAAAATATCGGGGTCCGGAATTTGTTCTATGCGAACGCGTGAGGGCATTCGCGAACGCGAAAAAGGGTCCGACATAACTACGCGAACGTGTGTCAGTCCATGCGAGCGCGAAGTGGAATTTTCCAGGTTGTCAATTAAGCCTTCGCGAACGCGAAGGCAAGCTCTTTCTATACATTCACATTCTTCTAGAGTGGTCTTAGAGAATGATTGCTTGCATGTGACCACTCTGGGATTCCCTAAATGGACCTTATAGAATCTGAACACCTGAGTTAGGAGAAAGCCATAAGGTAACCCATAATTTCCACCCTTAAAATTTTCCACCTTCTGCATATGATCAATCATGATGGCGGCAAATTTATTGGAACAAACTCTTCAAGCGCTTCCATTAGGACCATGTCTGATCTTGTAGCAATAGAGTCGCCTCTAAGAAAGGGGTAAGAGCACTTTATTGACCAATTCAAAGAGAAGCTGGTACTCAGGAAGCAATACCTTCTTATGCACATGTTCCCCCCGTTGAATAGCTTGTTCTTTCATGATGGCTCTCCGAAAGTTTACCCCACAGACACCCTTAACTGAGTTCATACCTTCACATGGAATTCTGAGAACCTTTCCCAATGTTGAAGCGTCGAGTACAATGTCTACTCTATTTACGAGCACACAGATGTGATCCCACTCAACAGTGAAAAGAGATGCGTAAAAATTTTGTACTACATCTTCGTACACCAGAGGCATTCTCTCTTCGAAAAAGTGTTCCCATTGTTGAAATTCCACAATTTCCAGAATTTGTCGCATCCCTGTCGTCTTCGAAATTGCTGGATCAAATGTACGGCCCCATAACACTTTCTGAGTTCTTAATTTCTGCTACCAAAGACCACTATCATAGGTCATGGACCTTATTAGACCAGGTTCTTTCACAGTTTCCCTTTTTCGTTTGCTACACCCTTCAGCAAACTTTCCTTTCCAGCTTGTTATCCCCATAGTATTGTCTTTAGGCATGGCTAGCTTAGTCTTACTCCGTTTAGACTTGCTATTGTACTTCATAGATGACCCTTTCTGTTCTTAACAGTTTTAGTGAATGCCTTCTCCATAGACTGTTGAGTTGTCATAGATTGTTCTACTGAGGAACCAGGTTCCTTGGAAGCTTCTTTGTCGACTTGGTTTACTGACCCACTCTTGATGAAATCCTTTGGATTTATTTTCCTCTTTTTTCTTGGCTTAACACTCCTCTTACTTTTCTGAAATGAGGACTCAGAGCTCTCTTGCTGTAGTGACCTGATACTGAGTGATTTGGAGGAAGACTCTAAGAGCTTGGTGTGAATGGGAGGTACAGAAGTCATCTTGCATGGAAAAGAAACGGGTTCATCAGAAGGCTTTTCTGGGAATATCTCATGAGCCAAAGACTAGGAGTTCTATAGTTCTTGTATTTTCTAGAAGTGAAATCTCTTCCCTCTGATACTCAGACGAGAGATAAGCTCCTTCATTCATCAGACTTTCAATAGCTATAGTTGCTTCTTTTTCAGGTGACTCCTTGAGAGTGACTGAGTCCAACATGAAGGAGTTTATATACTGGTCAGGATCATCCTCATGGGCTTCTGAAGCCTGAGGAGTAAAACCTTCTGTATGTTCTTTGAAGAGTTCATAGGATTGACTGGACATAAGGTTCTTAAAATGATGGTAAACAAGGTTTAACAGAAATGGGAAGACAGTAAAAGTGGAGAAGAAACCAGGACTGGGTAAATTGGTAGAAGGTGTGAAATAGTGATGCTCTGGGGTTGATTTCAAGGAAAGCCACGAAGTGGGAGCGGTTCTAGAAGTGGTAGACTGAGACAACTATTCAATCGCCAAGATGAGCACTTGGCAGACGAGTAGATAAAGAAAGAGAGAGATGAAGAGAAAATCCTAGCTATACAACGAAGATGAAGGTTCATGACTTGTCGTGGGAGGGAAAACAAGTTTTATTGGAAGAGGGGCTAATGATGAGTGGAGAAAGAAACATGTTCTGAATAGTCCTAAAAACGGCGGTAGGTTTGTGGGGAAGTGTTACCGTATAGATGAGATGAAAGGATTTCACGAACAAGACATGACACACAGACATTGAAAAGTTAGATGATGTGGCAGCTGAATTACTGGACATTTATATTTGTTTTAATTTTGAAAGGGCATGTAAAATTAAGAACATTACTACTAAGCTGAGATACAAGAACCTAATTCCAGAGCAATATTTTGAACAAAGTTTTAGTAGCTCCCCTCTTGCAGTTCATAACTATACCTTTAGCTTCTACGATCGTCATGCGTGTTTACCTACAACGGTATTGATGTGAGTTAAGCTTGGTCAAAAAATCCTTTAGCTACCTTTAACTGAAGTTGTCTTACACAACCGACAGATGGAGAATCAGGTTCTTTATTAGATTTTTGTGACCTCGTCTTCACCTCGATTTATCGGAAATATTCTCTACTTGAGGCTTTGATGCAGATATCTGGAGTTTGCTCTTCTGTTTTGCAATGCTTTTCACAAATCATTCCCTTCTTCATATTGACCCTTAAAAGAGGATCTTACCCTTCAATATGTTTGCAATTTCTCTCCAGTTGTTAATGAGGTCATTTCGTTTTGCGTCCTTGTCTCCCAGAAGATGAGGCATGAATCATCACAAGTGCACTTTGGTTTTCCAATTTGAGACATAAGTTGGTTGAAGAGAGAAATATGAAGGTTAATTTGATTTCCCCACACTTTGTGTTATGCTGCTTGTGTAGTGTCATGTGCTGCATATTTACTTCTTCCTTCAGCTTCAGTAGTAGCAAGTAACGTACCAGGTTCTTTGTGAGACATGGAGAATGATGTTGCGTTGTCTTTCGCCAGTCTCCTTCATCTTGCTCACTTTATCATCCTCCTAATTTGAAGCCTCAGATATTTCCCAGAGACAGCATTGGTTCATTATATTAATCCTCACGGTTTCTTTCTTGACAAGGGAGAGTGTCTTGTGGAATACCGCATGAGCATCTCCTGCCATTTAGTGCTTCCTTTGTTGGAGAACTTTTGACCTTATTTTGTAGGTTGTTCCCCAAAAGGATTCCTTCACTCATCTATTTGCATTGTGCTTCCTAAGTTGATCCTTCCTGTTGTCAAAAGCAAGGCATTTTCTTCCAATTGATGGTTCCTGGCGAGTTTTGATTTAGGAAGGACCTGGTTCGACACGTGTTCTTAAGTAGAGAGCGGTGTTCATTTCTTTTGCCCAGAATTTTTGGTGATTCCATAGGCGATGAGCATTATCCATGCATCATTTTCTAGTTTCGGCTTTTCCTACCCGAGTGCCAAAGAAACCTTTCTGCCTTTTCATTCACTGAATGTACCCTTTAATTTCTTCTCAAGGATACATTCCTTTCCTGCAGGGCTTTCAGTGAGAAGCATTTCATGATGTTCCGGCTGCGTGCTTTAGGCATTCACTGTCCATAGTCTATCGCAGTTTGCTTCCTTTCACTGCTCGCTGCATATACAAATCAAAGGTTAGATTTAGGAACCCAAACTATTTTGGAACCCTTGTTACTATAAAAAGGAGAAATGAGGGATTTCCTAGTCCACGCAGGCAGCATCCGCTTTTTACGAGTGATACCTGGTCCTTTACTAGTAGTCACTCTATCAGTGAACGCTTTGTTCTTCTGAGCAGACTGAACCTAGCCTGACAATTTTTTTTAAAATTCCCATTGTTTTCGCAGTGGGTACATAGCTAGTTATCAGGTATAGTGAAATACTTGTTGTGTGGATTGTAGGGAGTTTTCTCCCTTTGGAACCCGATGCCCTGCTTGTTCCTACTATTGTTGATACATGGCAGTAACAGCATCTGAGGACCAGGTCCACTTCAACGATTTCTCAAGATCATTTCTTACTTTCTCCAACTCAGCTTGGAGTTGTTGATTCCTCTCGAGTTCACTGCAAAGACTAGTTTTTACAACAGTTAACTCCCTTTCCAGCAATATGTGCGACTCACTGGCTACTTCATTCCCTTTCCCAAGACTTACATTCCTATGTTCTCTATTGAGTCCCTTAATAGTTTCCTCTAGATCAGCGCATATCACTAGAAGGTCATCCCTTTCCTCTTCAGTAGAGGCAATTTTTTCTTCTAAAGTGTGTTTTTTATTGCTAAGACCTTCTATTGTTTCTTTTAGATCAACAACTACTACCATCAGATCGTCTCTCTCATTCTCCACACTAGTTATTTTTCCATTCAGGGCCTCCTTCTCTAGTCCAAGATTAGCTATGGTCTCATTTAAGTCCACTACACAGACCACTAAATCATCTCTAGATTGTTCGGCCTCTCCTAGTTCTATGGTCAGGATCTCCTTATCATTTACAAGACTATAATAAGCATCAATTAAGACATTAGTTTCTTAGAAGAATAGGATTTCAGATTTCTCTGAACATCCTTGAAGTTTACATCATCGTCTTCATCTTCTTCATCGTCATCATCTGACTGAGCCATCAGCGCGAATAGTGAATCGTACTTCGTTGCTTCAGTTTCCACTGCCATCATGGAACTGTTTTCTGCATCTGATTCCCTTCTGGATTCACTTGAGGAGTCTTCCCAAGCAGCAAGAGCCTGATTAACGATATTGTCTGCAGCACTTTTTGATTGAATCTTTTCTCTAGAACCAGGTTCCTTTTTCCTGCTTTGTTAGGATTTTGCTTGTACTGCTCTTATTTTGCGAGTGGGCAGTCTTTGATGAAATGCCTTGACTTTCAACATCCGTGAAAGAGATCAGTGTTCCTTATTTTACTTGAACTGCCCCACTTTGGTATGCCACCATTTATTCGAACCATTTTTTAAAATCTCTTAATAAGATAGGCCATGTCAATATCTTCATCACTTGAATCACTCCTTTCAGCAGCACCAGGTTCTTTTCCTTCTTGGCTCTCTTCTTTCACTGTCTTTCTTTCTTTTCATCTCATATGTTTTCAGATTACCTATCAACTTATCCATGGTCAGAGTCTGTAGATCTTTAGCTTCCGTGATGGAATTTGACTTAATTTCCCAATACTCAGGTAGAACACTGAGAATTTTCCTGACAAGCTTATTTCTGGGAATGACATCTCCAAGTGAGTGAAGATCATTTATGATGGAGGTGAATCTGGTGTGCATAACTTGTATGGACTCATCATCCTGAAGAGCTCATATCCAGTGGTGAGAATGTTGATCTTGGATTGTTTGACTTGAGTGGTTACTTCATGTGCAATTTGTAAGGCTTCCCATATTTCTTTGGCAGTATCACAAGCTGAGACTCTGTTGTACTCATCAGGTCCTATGCCACACATAAAGATTTTCTTGGCACGATAGTTCTTTTCTACAACTTTTCTGTCAATGTCGTTGTACTCTCTTCTCCCTTTGGGCACCAATGGTCCTATTTCTTCAAGTTTTTGCATGGGAACATGTGGACCATCACAAACGATATCCCACAGCTCTGAATTTTCTATCATAATAAAATCATGCATCATGGTCTTCCACCAGCCATACTATTGACCATTGAATTTGGGAGATCTATAGGTTGATTGTCCTTCTTCAAAGCTTGGTGGAGCAGCCATTGAGGATTCCTTCTATGTGTTAGCCTGATAGGAGAAACCTACTCTGATACCAATTGATAGCTTATATGAGTCCACCAAACTATAGAGTACCTGGTCCTCTATTAGATAATATGTAGAATGTAGTAACTACTGAATATAAAGAAGGCCAGAGACTTTCTACGTGGAAAACTCCCACACAAGGGGATCAAAAACCATGACCTACACCTGTAGGCTTTAAACTCAACTAACTTGTAATCTACCTATTACAAGCCACTTTGCAAACACCCTATTGTAAAGACTTCAAACTAACTTTTGATGCACCACCACAAGTCACTCTATAACTCTACTAGTTACAGAGGATTTAACTTATGACTATTCCTAGTCACAACATAAACTCTAAAGTTTACGAATTTGGTTTGTTCCTAAGACAGCATTTCTAAGAAAGCAAACTAGGAATTATAATGTAGAACAATAAACAAGATTATAACTCAACCATGGACGTACATAAGACTTGGTTAGAAACCAATGCTTAGTGGAGTTGTCTTCTTGTTCTTGACACACCAGTGACCTCAATGCAGGATGAATGCTTTTTCTTCTTTTGCAAATATCACTAAGTGCACAAACAATGGTGTGTCTTGCACCAGGTTGTTAGTGAAGTCAACTCATGATGTACTTCTTCCCAGTAAGAAGTGACTGCCACAATGTTTGCACAACCACTTCTGGGCAATTCGTTCCATCTGGATAGTGGACTTTGTACTTTTGTCAGGACACACCAACGGACCAGGTCCTACTTGTGTTCCTCTTCTGTAATAGTTTCCAGATTGTCACTTTCTTCTGCTACGTTCCAGCTGTGCACTTGACTTGTACTTCTGTCAGAGAACCCCAAGGGAGCAGGTCCCTGTTGTATTTATTTTTATATTGATTGTGTACAGTCACTGACTTATTCTTTTGTCGGAGAACTCTAAGGGAACAACGCATCAAGTACCTGTTGTGTTTCTCCCTGTGGTCGTTCATCCATTCGCTAATTTTCAAACTTCAAACAGTTCACATGAGATGTGTGTCCTGTGGGACAAGGTTCTCTATCTGGTTATTCACAAAAAATTTGTTAGATCACCAAAACATAAGAAGCATAAGGCTAAGTCATTGAAAATCCATCAGAAGGAAATCTCAAAAGGTAAATAAGTAAACATGAAGAAAAAGAAGGAAAGCTAATAAATAAAGAGAAAAAAGGGCATTGCGTACAAAGAATTATTGATTTTCCATTCAATTTGCTTATGTTTATGGATTAATAATTAATATTCCTATTTTAATGTAACTGTGTGCTACAAATATAAATATTTTCCTTCCACAACTGTAATAATGAGTTTCATGCGAATAATTTGTTATATTTCTTTTAATATGTGACAGTTATGTAAAGTTGCCTAATTAAAGTCTGTTAAGGCCTCTATTTGGAGCGCTAGAAGACACCTTATAAATCAATTTTGCTCCCTTACGACCAGGCAAAACAACTATTACCAACTCAGCATTTTATTGTCTAAGGGGGAAACCATAATTTATAGCACCTTTATACACCCCCATTTGCCGATAAGTTTCATTTTTTGCTTCCTCTCTCGCATAAAAATCTGAGTCTTAAGAAGCTCACGCTCAAGGAAGTCGTAATAGGTCGATCTTATGTCTTTTATATTTATTTATTTTTCATGAATATGTAGTTGTATAATAGCATGAGTTTGTTTTTCCATGAATATTGTCACGACCCATATTTCCTACCATCGGAAGTGTAATGGCGCCTACTGTCGGAGCTAGGAAAGCTAAGCATTTAAACATTTTCTGATAACAACCCAACAGCGATAATAATAATAATAATAACGAGTCATTTAAATAGAAGCGGAAGTCTTTAAGACATAGATAACTGAAAACCCAAAAAAAAGATACGGAAGTTTAATATTTCTCTACCCAAGACTGGTGTCGCTATCTCACGAACCACTAAAGAGTGCTACAAACAAGTCTGAATAGGAAATACATAATGTCTGTACCGGCACAATGAAAACAAACTGAAAATAAGGAAAGGGACTTCGGCCTACGAACGCCAGCTAGGCTACCTCGTAAGTCCCTGGACTGAAGTCAGTTCCCGATCAATATACTACTGCTGTGGTCCAAAAGCTGCTCCAGTACCGTGATCTATGCAAAAAAGCACAGAAGTCTAGCATCAGCACAACCGACCCCATGTGCTGGTAAGTGCCTGGCCTAACCCCGGCGAAGTAGTGACGAGGCTAGACA
>MU702081.1:0-28060 GCA_026770625.1 Nicotiana glauca | reverse complement strand
GGGGGGGGGGGGAGGGGAAGGGGGCGTCGACACATATTTTCACATATTCCACTTGTCTTATCTCTTACTTATTAATTGTCTACATGTTTAGTTGAGGTTCTTGTTTCCTTTATTCCATATTCATTATTTAACTGTTGTATTCTTTACTTGAAGTTGTTATTCTTGGAATATCTTGTTGTTGAAACTGGTATTGAGTTATAAATGCCGTGATTCATATTCAGGCAAAGTGTTAAGTTTTGAAATACTATTCTGTCGAGTTATTCACTTCCGTTTGTTATTGTTGAGACTCTTGTGTACATTGTTGTTGAGCTATGGGCTCTTAATTGTAAAAACTCTGTTATTGTTGATTTCTTTGGCAAGTTGTGATATTGGGCATTTGACGTGCTATTTGTGATACATTGCAATATTGATACGCATGTGGTGGTATAAGGTTTTGCGATTGAAACGCATGCAGTGAGATAAGGTGGGCATGATACGCGTGGCTAGTAGGGGAACTACTAGATGATAAGGTGGGCTAAAATGCGGGATGCTATTTCAGGAAAATAATTTTCAAAACTAAATGCAAGGCTCCTGCGGTGATATAAGGAAATGTTGTGAATTATTCTTGTCATTTGAAACTATGAGGCGATACCTCGGTAGTGACTCTTGTTGGTATTTTTTTATTGCTGCACTTGCCTTTGGTTGTTTTGTTTCCTTAGCATATCATTCCTTATTTTTCTCCATGTTGCACTATTTTCTTTTGTTCCATGTAGCTAACCTTGATATGCTATTTGTTGTTTCAATTTTATTACTATCATTACTGCACTGCCCTACACTTGTAAGATTTTTCTTATTTATTCTAGTAGAGCCTTGACTTGACCTCATCACTACTCTACCGAAGTTAGGCTTAGCACTTACTGGGTACAATTGTGGTGTACTCATGCTACGCTATTGCACATCTTTTTGTGCAGATCCAGGTAACTCCTATCAACCCAGGTATTAGCGGGAGCTTAGCTGCGGAGACTTCAAGGTATACTTGCTGGCATCTGCAGGCCTCAGAGTCCCCCTCTACCTAGATTATTTTATTTCCTTATCCTTCATTAGACACTGATATATAGTGATATTCATACCACTTCATAGAGCTTGTGACTTATATTTCGCTGGGTTTTGGGCAATTATATATATCTTGAGTTCTGGAGATTTTCTTATATTAGTTTTTGAATTTTGAGACTTTAATTATTATTTTAGTTATTTCTGCATGAATGTTAGGCTTACCTAGTCTTAGAGACTAGTTGCCATCACGTCGTCCTACGGAGGGAAATTGGGGTTGTCACAAGTTGGTATCAGAGCTCTAGGTTCATAGGCATCATGAGTCACAAGAAAGTTTAGTAGAGTCTCGCGGATCGGTAGGGAGACATCTTACTTATCTTTAGGAGGCTATGGAACTGTTAGGAAAAGTTTCACTTCTTTGATTCCTTATCGCACATATTTGTTGGCTTCAGAATTCTAAATATCTATCTTTTTATTATTTCACAGATGGTGAGGACACGCACAATTGGATCTGATGATCAAACACCCGCACCCCCTGCTAGAGTCGTGAGAGGCTGGGGGCGGGGTAGAGGCCGAAGACGGGCAAATGGTGCAACCAGTAAATAGTCCCGAGATGATACAGATGAGCCACCAGTAGCTCTAGTTGGAGGGTAGGCATCTGATGTGCCTGTTACTGCCATTGCACTTCAGGAGAGTCTCTCTTAGTTTTCTAAATCATGTTTGGCATTTTAGCTTAGGCGGGGTTAATTCTATTTGCTCCTGCCACACCTCAGGCTAGGGGAGGAGCACAGACTCCCACATCACATATAACAGAGCAGTGGGTCCAGGTTGACCAGGTCCCAGAGGTCATATTAGTGTAGCCGATTCTCCCAGTTCTGTCCGAGGTTAAGGCAGCAGTTTCAGAGGGGGAGCAACTTAGGCTCGAGAGGTATAAGAATTACCACCCTCATACTTTTATAGGTTAGGCTTCAGAGGATGCACATGGTTTTCTTGAGGAGTGCCACCGTATCCTCTGTACTATGGGTATTGTGGAGTCGACTGGGGTTGCTTTCACTACGTTCCAACTTAAGGGAGTGGCTTATCAGTGGTGGCGAACGTATGAGTTGGATAGCCCGGCCTAGGCAACTTCACTCACTTGGGCTCAATTCTTAGATATGCTCCTGAGGAAGTTTGTTCTTTAGAGCCTTCGTGATACATCGCGCGTAGAGTTTTAGCAGTTGCGCCAGGGTGCTATGACCTTATCAGAGTTTGTTGTCAGGTATAGCGAGTTGTCCCGACATGCACCAGCTTTAGTCTCCACAGTCAGAGAGCGAGTTCGTCGATTTATTGAGGGGATCAACTATAGTATTAGATTCAACATGGCTTGGAAGTTGGAGATTGACATCCCATACCAGCAGGTAGTGGACATCGCTAGAAGATTGGATGGTATGTGGGCTCGAGAGAGAGAGAGAGGGGAGAAACAGGCCATGAGATTCTGGTATATATAGTGGTACCTGTGCCCCAATTTCAACCCGTCATGGTAGAGGCTATGTGACTCATCCTGTTCATTCAACACTTCCAGCTTCCAGCGGTATTCCAGCTACTCCTAAGCCTCAGATTGTCCATTGTGCACCGCCACTGGCTAGTGCACCTCCTGCACGGGGTGCTTTCAGCGGTCAGTCCTACCGACCATGCCCGATCCATTACCATCATTCGCATCCTCCAAGAGCTTGTTTAGAGTGTGGTGACACACGTCATATAGTGAGGGACTACCCCCGACTCAGGAGGGGTGCACCTCCACAGACTAATCATGCCCTATATATTCCACAAAGCCCTCAGGCTTCACAGGCCGTGGTTACCGCACCGGTTGCCACTCCACCTGCACAACCAGCTAGAGATGGAGGTCGGGTAGGTAGAGATTGCCCTAGATGGGGAGGCCAGGTCAGATGTTATGCTCTTCCTACTAGGACGAAGGCGGTATCCGACTCAGTTATCACAGGTATTGTTCTGGTTTGTCATAGAGAGACATCAATTTTCTTTGACCAAGCTTCACTTATTTCTATGTATCATCTTACTTTGCTCCATATTTGGGTATATCCCGTGATTCCTTGAGTTTTCCTGTCTATGTGTCCACGCGAGTGGGAGATTCTATTGTATTTGATCATGTGCATCATTCGTGTTTAGTTGTTCTTGGCGGTTTTGAGACCAGATCCGATCTATTTTTGCTAAATATGGTAGATTTTGATGTTATTTTGGGCATGGACTGCTTGTCACCCTGTTATGCTATTCTCGATTGTCATGTCAAGATGGGGATATTGGCTGTGCTAGGTTTTCCGCGATTGGAGTGGAGGGGTACTTTAGATTATTTTCCTAGCATGGTGGTGTCCTTCCTTAAGGCACAACGGATGGTTGGGAAGGGATGTGATGTGTATCTAGCCTATGCGAGGGATGTCAGTGTTGATACTCCTATCGTTCAGTTAATTCTGATAGTGAGGGATTATCTAGATATATTTTTGGTGGATCTTCCTAGAATGCCACCCGATAGGGATATCGATTTTGGTATTGATTTGTTACCGAGCACTCAACCCATTTATATTCCAGCATATCATATGGCCTCAGCGGAGCTAAAGGATTCAAAGGAGCAGTTGCAAGATATGCTTGATAAGGTCATCATTCGGCCAGTGTGTCACCTTGGGGTGCTACAGTCTTGTTTGTAAAGAAGAAGGATGGTTTTATGTGCATGTGTATTGATTATCATTAGTTGTACAAGGTTATAGTGAAGAACAGGTATCCATTGTCATGCAATGATGACCTATTTGATCAGTTATAAGATGCCAGAGTATTCTCAAAGGTCGATTTGCTGTCAGGCTATTATCCGTTGAAGATTCGGGAGCCGGATATTTCAATGACTGCCTTCAGGACTCGATATGGTCATTACGAGTTCCTTGTGATGTCTTTTGGTTGACCAACGCCCCAACAACATTCATGCACTTGATGAACAGTGTATTCCAGCCCTATCTTGACTCATTTATTATTGTGTACATTGACGGCATCTTGATGTACTCCCGGAGCTGGGGGAACTACTAGAAGTCATGCAGTGTGATAAGGTGGGATAAAACGCGAGATGCTATTTTAGGAAAATAATTTTCAAAAGTAAATACAAGACTCCTGCGGTGATATAAGGAAATGTTGTGAATTATTCTTGTGATTTGAAACTATGAGGCGGTACCTCGGTAGTGGCTCTTATCGGTATTTTTTTATTACTGCACTTGCCTTTGGTTGTTTTGTTTCCTTAGCACATCATTCCTTATTTTTCTCCATGCTGCACTATTTGCTTTAGTTCCATATAACTAACCTTGATATGCTATTTGTTGTTCCAATTTCATTACTATAATTACTACACTGCCCTACACTTTTACATTTTTTCTTATTTATTCAAGTAGGGCCTTGACCTGACCTCGTCACTACTCTACCGAGGTTAGGCTTGACACTTACTGGGTACCATTGTGGTGTACTCATGCTACACTTCTGCACATAACTACACTTTTGCACATACCTCCTATTAACCCAAGTATTAGCGGGAGCTCAACTGCGGAGACTTTAAAGTATACCCACTAGCGTCCACAGGCCTCAGAGTCCTCCTCTACCTAGATTATTTTATTTCCTATCCTTTATTGAACACTGATGTATAGAGATAATCAGTACCACTTCATAGAGCTTGTGACTTGTATTTCGCCAGGTTTTGGGCAATTATATATATGCTGAGTAATGGAGATTTTCTTTTATCAGTTTTTGAGTTTTGACACTTTAATAATTATTTTAGTTATTTTTGCATGAATGTTAGACTTACCTAGTATAGAAATTAGATGCCATCACGATATCTTACGGAGGAAAATTGCTTTCGTATAAAAAAAGTAAGCAGGTTTTGAGAAATACTTGGTGCTTTTTAGTTGAGTCTTGAGGCTAAGTTATTATGATGGGATTCTTAGTATGCTTTAAATATTCTTGGCATAATGAGTTAGGAGAGTTGTTTAAAAAAGTTATCTCTATTTGAAGTATAGTGAGATTGCTCGAGGACGAGCAATGGTTTAAGTGTGGGGTGTCAATGATAGGTTAGGAACATGTGTTTTAGTTATATTTTGTATTCTAATTACTACACTTTACTCATGCTTGAGCTTAAATGACGAAGATTTGTACTTATCACGCGTATTATGCTTTGTAGGGGGTGATTTCGCTTTAGGAAATTGTGTAGCTAAATAAATGAATTGGAGCTTTGAATTCTGGGTAGAAGCCCAAGAAATTAAAACATAATCACGTTCGGGGTCGAGAACTAATTCTGGATTTTAAAAAATGATAAAATGCGGAACTCTAAGAAATTTGCACTACCTTGCCACATGGGGAACCAGATGGCGTGGCGCGGTATTGTAGAGGCGGACTTCTGACAAAAATCAACTCTCTAGAAAAGTGAAATAGCACGACGCAACTGTATAATTATTCGCGCAACTTTTCCTAATTCGTCTTGAGAGGGTAGTTTCATTTGAACCCGTTCCTACAAGGTATAAAATACACCAAAAATATAATTTTGAGAGGACTTTTGATCTTGGGAGCTTTTCGAGACCATTGGAGGCTTCAAGACATAAGGTTTCATCATCTTTTCACCAATTCAATACGGGATTTTAGATTGTAATGTTCACTACTAATAAACTAGGTTTTAGCGACGGACAAATTCTGTAGCTAAATAGAAAAAATTAGGTTTTAGCGATGGATTAGCAACGGATTATCAAAAAATTCTATTAGCTACGAGCTTTTTAGCGATAGATTAGCGACGACGTTCGTAGCTAATTTCACTTTTTTTTAGTGGTTGAATTGATTTTTTTAATTCTTTAACTCTATTTATGATGACTACTTCCCTGATTATGGAGTAGTATACCTTAAGCTCTGATATGATTTAATGACTTGATTGTTATCTATGGATTTGATTAGTGTTTAATTACTTGAATTTATCGGAGGAGCTTTAAATCTAGTTCGAATTTTATTCATTATCATGTTTAATGGTAAGAGGTACATAATATTGAATATTATTGCGACTCATGCCTTAATTTATTTTGGTACTTCTTTAAAGTAATCGAAAGAGATTTATGATCTACCATTTGCATTAAGATTGAGAAATATTTGCGAGAAGTTTCTTTTAGATCATTCCTACCAATAGATTCTTGCAAATTTCACCACACTTCATATTAGATTATTTGAACGGTTTAGGTTTAATCGAGAGAGAAATTCAAATCAGAATAATAGGTAACCTGTTGAATTAGTGAGAAACTGAGAATCAATAGAACATTAAGAGTGAAATTTAACAGTATCAATTCCAGGATAACAATTTTGCACCTATCATGTCATGATCCTTATTTCTCACACTAATAATAAATCAACTCTGCTAATCTCTAGTTCTTCGCGATCAATTGTCAATTGCTTTAGTTTTATAGTTACTTGTTGTTCATAATCATTCCCAATAAAAGTGTTAATCATCCTGGATAACATTTAACTAGATATTACTTAAACATTATTTAGTACAATTACTATGGAGACGATACTTTCTATACTATCTTTGACGTTGGTGTCTACCACGAGGAACATAAAGGAAGCAAGGTTTCCAAAACCAATTCGGTTGGACCCCATCCAGAGAGATCCTAGTTTGTGGTGTGAATTCCATGGTACACATGGTCATAGGACTGGGGATTGCATGCTTCTTCGTGAAGAGGTAGAAATGTTGCTGAAAATTAATCATCTTAGAGAGTTCTTGAGTGATCGGGCTAAGAATAATTACGGCAAAGTACGTGATACAATAGAACCACCGAAGCCAACATGATCTCCTTATCTCACCATAAACATGATTTTTGGAGGAGCTGAATTGAATGAGGTGACATTTTCAGCTCCAAGGAAGATGAATATATTGGTCACTCATGGAAAGAGGATCCGGGAAGAATCAGAGGATGATGGAATTACTTATAGTGAGGAAAATGTAGATGGCCTAACTTTACCATACAATGATGCTCTAGTAATATATTTAAATATTTTGGATTTTAAAATTAAGTGTGTGTTGGTTGATTAAGGTAGTTCGGACAATATCATTCAACTAAGAGTCTTAGATAAAAGAAAAGTTGAAGGGGTGATGAAATTAACATTATCTGAAGTAATGGTTGGTGATGGAGTATAACGTGATTCTTGATTGATCATGGATCCACGGTATGAAACATGTTCTATCAACTTATCTCCAGTTGCTACAATTCACAATGTCGGATAGAATTAAGTAGATTAGAGGTGACCAGCCTGTTGCTAAGGAAATAAATGCAATTATTTTGTTTAGCAGTATGGCGGATCGATGCCAACTTCCAATTCGACCCCGGTGACAATATTAAGAAAGATAGTAGTAAGGAGGAGACAACAGATATTTTACCAGGTACCAGATCTTTCCAGGTACCAAAAGGTACAGATGCAACAAAATCAATTGCAGAAGAACTCGTACAAGTTACTTTGTTCATTGAGTTCCCGAAAAGAAAAGTTTACAGTTAAGCCCCGAACTCAGACGTAAAATTATTAAATTTATTAAATCTAATACTAATTGCTTTACATAGTCTCATTCAGATATGTCATGTATTCTACTCGAAGTGGCAGTTCACAAGCTAAGCTTGGATCCTAATTTCCCTCTGATAAAGTAGAAAAAACGACCAATAGTCGAGGTCAGAAACATGTTTGTTAAGGAGGAGGTTACCAGGTTACCTAATATTGGTTCAATACGTGAAATTGAGTATCGTGATTGGTTATAATGTAGTGGTAGTTCCAAAACTGAATAATAAGTTTATAATGTGTATTGATTTTAAAGATTTGAATAAGGCTTGCCTTGAAAACTCTTTTCCATTGCTGAACATCGATCAAATGATTGATGCCACAAACTGATCATGAGTTGATGGGTTTTCTTGATGCGTATTACGGGTGTAATCAAATAAGGATGCACATGGATGATCAAGAGAAAATATCATTTATTACTAATTTCGGTGCTTATTGTTACAATGTGATGCCTTTTGAGCTAAAAAATGCTGGAGCCACCTAACAGAGGCTAGTGAACAAGATGTTTGAGCGTCAAGTTGGTAAAACTATGAAAGTTTATATTGATGACATGTTGGTTAAGTCTCTTAATATAGGGGACCATTTTATTCATCTGCAAGAAACATTTGACGTCTTAAGGAATTAAAATATGAAGCTTAACCCGGAGAAATATACTTTTAGAGATGGGTCCAAAAAATTTCTTAGTTTCTTTGTTTCACAACAAGGAAAAAGTAAATCCAGACAAGATCAAAGCCATAGAAGATATTTCTGATCAACTGAATAGCATAAAACAGGTACAAAGGTTGACTGAAAAATTGGCGGCCCTTAGTAGGTTTATATCTAGATCCTCAGAAAAGTGTCACCGATTATTTTCATTATCAAAAAAGAAGAATGAATTCTCATGGAAACCAAAATACCAACAAACATTGAAGGATTTGAAGAAATACTTGTTCAGCCCACCTTTGATGTCAAAACCAAAGGATGGAGAGCAATTGTTAGTTTATTCGGAGGTGTTAGAAGTAGCGGTAAGTGTAGTTCTAGTCCGGGAAGATGAAGATACGCAATAACCTATCTATTATGTTAGTAAAATACTGTCAGGTGCGAAAACTCGATATTCGCACCTGGCAAAAGTTAGCTCTAGATCTCTTAGTTGTCTCTTGAAAGCTTAGACCCTACTTTCAATATCACCCTATAGCCGTTGTAAAGACTTTTCCTTTTGGAACATCCTTCATAACACTGAGTTATCAGGTCTATTATGTAAGGACCCATAAAATTTTACAGAGAATTCGAGGTTTTATGGTATCGAGGTAGGTTGAGGTAACTCCACAATGCATTGTGCACGAACTTTTTGGGTTGTGAAATGCGCCCTGGAGTTGGTGGAAATTTTTGCAGAACATGGCATTTATGCAGTTCATTATGCGATCGCAAATCGATTTCGCTGGCCGCAGAACTATCATGGACTTGAACAAAAGAAGCTCAATTTTGAGGCTATTCCGAGGTCAACTATGCGCCCGCATATTCATTTTGCGGGTCGCACTCCCATCGCAGAACCATCATGAGAATTTTCTTGAGGAAGGTTTCGCGGTTCATTTCACAGACACAGAAGTGATATGCGGACATCAGATCTGTCGTGGATTTGACCAGGCCAACCCAGTTTTAGAGGATGATTTCACGATCCTTTTTGCAGATCACAAACCTGTTCTGCGATGCATTCTGTGATCCCTGATTAGGTTCGGAGGGTCTATTTATGTATTTTATAAATTGACCCTATTTTAATTAAAAGCTATTAGGGTTGTTTGAAGGCAAAAATCTGATATTTTAGAGAGAGAGGAAGGGAGATAAAGAGAGAAGGAGGGGCACTAACATCTCCACACTTTAATTTCATGCTCAAGCTTTGGAAATTCAAGGGGAGTACTCACAAAGTCTTCTACTAAAGAGGTAAGGTTATATCCCTAGCTCTCAATTTTAAAATTGGGCTGAGTAAAGGTAGTGGGAAGTATGATTTTTGAGAATAAGAGTTGGTCATTTGTGCATGCATGTGCCAATAAAGGTGGTAGGGAGGTCATTGAACTAATATTGATGAGCTATTGATTTGGGAGTTGGTTGTGGGATGAAGGATTACCATCATAGGACCTTGTAGTAGCAATTGCACCTTACTACCATAGGACCTTAAATAAGCTGAACCTATGAGCACCGCACTAACTATGGCTAAATTTTTGATGTCTCTATAGATTGAAATAGCTAGGAGTCTTGAAACATTTTAGTAACTCTAAGGAAAAGCCCAAATGAGGTATATTGGCTAAACTCATTCCATAAAATCGAATTCTATGAATTTATCATAAACTTCGATTATGATTTGATCAAGTTCCTATTTCTGTCATTGGTTAGCTTACCCAAGGGCTTATGATTTGATTCACATTCCAATTTTCCTATCATGTTACTCTCTTTCGGGAAAATATTTGAAATATGGTTAATGTATCCAATATGACTTAAATTCATGTTTCAATTGTAAATAATTATGCTCTATTTTGGGAAGAAAACTCAATATGTTTAAGACTCTTATTACTTATGTATTTAAGGTTGTGATTTTCAAATGTTCTTTATGTTGATGACATATTATGATCCTTGAAAGTGAAAGAACGAGAGCATGAAATAATTGAAATACGACCATTGTGCCAAGAACAATAATTTACGTGTATGGCCAAGAGTGCCAATAAGGGATATGAGTGATTGAGGGATTAATTAAGGGTGGGTTAAAATAACCTAAACCCGAAACTACACGTACCGGCGTAGGATTTATTGAAAGATAAATTCCCGTGGTGATGTTTAAAGAGTATTCCCCTTAATTGGGATGAAGTGATAGCTAGAAAAGGACCATGTCGACTCACATGGCATTGTGATGAGACGGCTTAGCTGATTAGGAAGTAGTCAGACACCATGCCATACACATGGCGACAGTGTTGTGTTTCTATATCCACCGCACACACTGGGGTGAGACGGCTTAGCCGATCGGGCGGAGATCAATCCCAATGCCATAAGAATGGTGGTATGTCGGTACCAGAGATATCCCAACTTAAAACATTAACATTTACCGGAAGATTCACCTTTCTCTTAACTTGGCATTTTTGATATTATTTGAATTTATTATTGAGTCCTTGCTTCTCTCCTTTTATGTTGTTACTCTATTTCATGATAGGGTGTTTAACTTTACATACTAGTACTATTCCTTATGTGCTAACATCCCTTTTGTTGGGGATGTTGCATCTTTAATGGACGTAGGTGGTTCTATAACAGGCAACATCGATCATTAATAGCAATGCACCCTCTTCTCAGCTGACTTGGTGAGCCCCATTTCCTATCGGGGCCTTGTGTCTTTTGATCCTTGTACATTGCATTTTGAGGTATAGCCGGTTGATCTTGTCACTAGCACTACCATACTACTCTTCTTTTTTCATTTAGAGGCTCCGTAGATATGATATGGATTGTATTTTGATTTGAGAGAAACAAACTAGAAATGTTGTAGCTGTTAAACATGTCTCCCCTTTTAAACTATGAACGTGTAATATTTGGGGAATCGTAAATGAAGTTTCTAAAAGTAATAAATTGATGTTTTACATGTTTTTCTCTTGTGTGTCTAACTCTTGATATTCATCTTCACATTATTCATGGGTAACGTTGGGTAGAAGGAATCAAGTAGGCTTGCTTGACAGGGATATCTTGGTTGAGCGCAGTTGTGCTCCCCAAGGTCAGGGCGAGACAGACTGGCTAAATGGGTGGTTGAAGTTATTGAGTTTAATATTGAATATAAACCACGAACTGCAATCAAGTCACAAGTTTTGGCCGACTTTAATATGGGATGATGCCTTTAGCTACAAAAAAAAGTAGTTTTGGTGTCGAGAACTGTTTCCAGAGTCTGGATCTTATTTACGGATGGCTCATCCAATGTGAAACGGTTTGATATTTGGATAATATTAATTAATCATTCAGGATAAATCCTAAGGCAGGCCATACAAGCTGTTCCTTTAACTAACAGTGAAGCCGAGTATGAGGCTATGGTCTTAGGACACGAATTAGCTGGGGGACTAGGCTCCCAGATGATTGAAGTAAAGTGTGATTAGCATCTGCTGGTCAATCAGATATATAGAACATTTTAAGCTAAAGAAGAACATATATAGCAGTACTGAAACAAAGTCCAAGTTTTACACTCCCTAAACAAGCAGTACTGAAGCAAAGTCCAAGTTTTACACTCCCAGTTCAGGTAGTGGTCGGTGATTCATATTCCAAGAGAGGAGAATGTGAAGGTTGATGCACTAACTAACTTGGGTTCTTCAACGGAGTTGAAGGGCACTGATTCTGGTTCAATTGTACAGTTGCTACACTTGGTCCTAGATATGGATGGTTATTGTGAAGTTAACGCAACAAACTTAGTTTGGGATTGGAGAAATAAATTTATTAATTATTTAAGTCATAAAAAAATTCCCTGAGGAATCTAAAGCCTCCCAGGTATCCAGAAAAAAAGCTGCCCAGTATTGTCTTGTTGATGGACAACTATATCGAAGATCTTTATAGGGTTCGTTGGCTCGATTCTTAATCATATAATGAGGAAAGTTCATGAAGGAGTTTATGACAATCATTCGAGAGCATATTCGTTGGTGCTAAACTTAATGAGATTTAGTTATTATTGGCCCCGAATGGAACATGATACTAAATCGTTTGTGCAAAAGTGTGATAAAATGTCAATGTTATGCTTAGTTAGTACACCAGTCGACTGAACTTTTACATCCAGCTGTGTCGCCGAGGTCATTTATGAAATGTGGGATGGATATAGTTGGACCTTTGCCTAAGAGGACCTGACAGGTAAATTTCTTTTGATTATGGCCAATTATTTTTCTAAATGGGTTGAAGCAGGTGCTTTTAAGAAGGTTGGAGAATGAGAGGTGATAGATTTTATTTGGGATCACATTATTTGTTAATTTGGAATACCAAAAGAAATTGCCTGTAACAATGGGCCACAATTCATAGGCTCCAAAATCACAAAATTCTTAGAGGGATTGAAGATTAAGGATTAAGTCGTCTCCATATCATCCAAAAATGGTCAACCAAAGTCAACAAACAAGGTGATAATTAAATAGCTCAAAAGAAGTTAGAGAATGCAAAAGGCAGGTGGCCTAAGGAATTACCGGGAGTACTATGGGCGTACCGAACCATGACAAAATCAAGCACTAAAAAAATACCATTTTTCCTTGTATATAGAACATAAGCTCTGATGGTGGAGATAGGTGAACAACTATGAGGTCTTCCGGGACAAACAAGCAGGAAAATACTGAAGCTGTGTTGGTTAAGCTGAATTTGCCCCATGAGCATCGGGATTTGGCTAATGTGAGGATGATAGCGCAGAAGAAAAGAATGGAACATGAGCCAAAAATGTATTAAAGTTGGAGACTTGGTTCTACGAAAAGTGACGCATAATACCCTGGAAGTCAACGCCGAAAAGTTGGGACCAAATTAAGAAGGACCTTACCGTATTTCAGCTGTAATCGAAAAAGGCACGTATCAGCTGAAAAATCAAGATGGAGTTAAATTACTAATAAACTGGAACGCGAGTCATCTCAGAGGTACTACTTTTGAACATTAATGATTATACTAAAAATAAACGCTCCACTCTTTTTTTCTTCGACTAGTTTTTGTCCTAAATGGATATTTTTGGCAAGGCTTTTAATAAGGCAACAACCAAAGTGTACGATGAATGTGAATTGCTAATGGTAACTGGAAATTCAATGTTTGGATCTTTATACTTTGCATTCAAACACTAGAGGGGGTGGGGGGTGGGGAGGATACTACTAGTATCGAATCGTGATAAAAATACTAAAACTGTCAATGCTAGATTCAAACAAAAAACAAGTGTAATATCCGGTAATGTAGTAATACTGGACTGCTGAAGTAGGAAAAACATATTTTGAACTTAGAAGTTTAGTTTTTATGGATCACCTTAAGTCAAGATCGGAGACTGTACATCTAGCCCTGTAGAAATAAGAAGAACAAATTAGCCACATATATTGGCAGTTCGTTTATTTGGAAAATGTAATTTTCTTGCTTGTCTAAATGTACTTTTGAAATAGAAGGAATAAATGAAAAATCTTTTGGTTTCTATTTCTTATTTCTTGTCCAAAAGATGTGATTTTCCTTTATTTTAATGCTACTAAAACGTCAAATATAAGTACCGGAATGAACATGAGATGCCCTCTTCAAGAGCACCATAAACATAAGGTCCTTTTATTATGAAACTTATCTAGTTAAAGATTAAAAACTGGAAGCATGAATACCCTGTAATAAAGTCAACTGGATGTGAAAATTTCCAAAATTTATCAATTGAAAAGCATAGATAAAAAAATATGTTTTTCTAACTTAAAACCCCGAGAACAAAAGAAAGAAAGGATTTTTACATTTCAAACTTACGGACCTAAAAGTGAGCTTAGAATAGTTACAAGGGTTGTTAATTTTTTTTTTTGTAAAATATATCAATCTACTTTATTAGCAGAGGTTGAACGTTGAGAAGCTTCTTCTTCATCGTTTGGAGTTTAAGACTGCTCATCTTCGAGCTCAACATCTTTACCTTCCTCTTCAAACTTCAAGGATTCAGAGCAAGTTTTTGAAGAGCTTGAAGCTGTGGGTCGGGCAGAAATGTTCTCGAAGGCGGTTATTTCTAAAGCACAAGCCTCGGTAATGCAATCATCTATATTTTCAATGCCAATTTTAGCATCCTCAAAGAGTTTTCCTTCGTATACAATAAACAACATGAGTTTTCTCAAGCAAGAAAGAATTCTCTTGAGCTCGAAAACTGGCTCAGAGTTATTGGATTTTTGATTGCAGTGGCTCATTATCAACCTTTAAAATGTTCTAGGTCCCGGACATGTCAGAATTGGTTTTTGTGTGTTCATGGTTTTGTTCCATCGCCTTTTGGAGCCTTTATTATATTTTGTCCCTTTTTCTCTTCAGCCACAGTAGCTTTCTTGGTCTTGGAGCTTAAGCTAGCTTCCAAGTTGCTGATTGTTACCACGAAAGCAGGCTCATGTTCAGTAGATGAAGTAAGAACAACATGCAACTCTACACATTTAACCTTTAAACGCAACAAGTTCGGGATGTAGCTAAGTGGCTTCTTGGCTAAGAGCCCTCTTTTCTTGCTTTGTTTGCTCCATCAAGGCCTTGAGTTCTTCCATTAGAGCAAGTTTGGCCTCTAGGACTAGAAGGCGCTCATCCAGTTGATCCTCCTCAAACAGAAGAGCTTCCTTGTCAAGTACCATTCTTTGTAGACCCTCGTGAGCAAGACGGTTAGCCTGTAAGGTTAATCTTGAAATTATCAGAGACACTGGTGAAAATAAGAACAATAAAAAGGAGAGGAAAATAAAATGAACATGAGCAGAAAGTTGCAGGTTGTTGTTAATTAAACATTTAGCAGAAAGAGCATCCATTTTCCTTCAATCTTTCTGCATGGCCAGAAATTTCAAATAATTAG
This sequence comes from Nicotiana glauca, assembly GCA_026770625.1. NCBI lineage: Eukaryota > Viridiplantae > Streptophyta > Magnoliopsida > Solanales > Solanaceae > Nicotiana > Nicotiana glauca. Next base: position 12,936 of record MU702081.1, on the reverse strand, counting down.
CTACCCAACAAGTTTGGAGAGAATATGGCACTTATTTGGAACCGTAATAGTAATACTACATTTACCATTAGGGTCCCGGTTGGAAGCCTGGAATATATTTTTGTGATCTTATGATCAGGAGACCGGGGGAACGAACATCTTGATCTCGGGTAGTAGTGACAGGTGGTGGAGTAGAAGCAGATGGTAGAGCAAAAATTGGGGCAGTACTTGAAGCTACCCTTCTGGACGATGAGAACAACCAGAGCCCGAAAAGGACAGTCAGCTATTTTAGCCAATCCAGGCTCTCAAAAGTATTCGTGCACGTCCTTCGGATGAACTATTTGTGTTCTTCCTCTTCTTCTTCTTCAAAGAAAAATCATTTCAATACGATCCTTGATTTCTTCTTCATCGAGGACCACATTGTCTGGTCCTTCTGGAATCTCCTTTTCAATCGGGAGATTCTTTTTACCCTCAGTCTTAGAGGATTGACTCCTTTGTAACCGGGAACTGATGGATGGTGCATATTTACCTGAAGCAAAAGCTACATCACGAGTCCTTTCCGGTCAAGGGCTTCTTGAAGTTGTTGATAGATCACCTTCGGTTGAGTGAAACCTCGACCATACACAAACAGATGATCCCCTTGGAAGGCTTGAGGTTGCATAATGCAACGGGAAAAGTCAATAATTTATGACCAAATGAAGGCACACGTCAACAAAAAAAGAAAGATGATGGTGTTCTCACCGTGATTCTTGCACTTCCAGTTTTTCTTTATAGAAATTTTCTTCAATATACAGAGTTTCAGCGTGGAAGTACCCAAAATCTTCTGAACCCATTGAATTAGGTTTTCAACTACTGGGGGAACCCAGAGAGTAGCTAAAATAAGAGGTAGAAGAGTTTAGAAAAGAGTGAAAATCCTTTCAAAATGAGATTTTTTTTAGAAAACTTACGAATATAGTTCCTAGCTTCGAGAATTGGGGATGCTGATGGTTATATTATATCCTTGGGGAGATAATAATAAACCTCTCTATCCACCCACGATCATTATCATCATTTATGCCGGTGACTATAGCATTGTGATCACGTATGGTGAATTTGATCACGCCTCATCGGAAGATCTTGGGAGCATAGAGGTGGATCAGGCGTGCAAGAGTGGGGTTTTCTTGTGCCCAAAAAACATAGATACTAGAGACAAGCTACCATATGCTATATCGTCGGACCCACTTGAGGGGAATAAACTTGGTAGTTCCGGTAAAACTCGAGAATAACAGAGTCTATTTCCTTTCCATGTCTGAGGGTAAAAAGTTATGTATGAATAAAATCATATCCTGGTTTACTGAAAGTTACCCTCTCCATTTCGAGGGGGCCAAAACCTCAATATTTTTCTAGTCACAATCCTCCTCCACAATAAGAATGCTGGCCGGCAAAATAGATGAAGGACGCTCACCAACCTCTCTATGTTTGTCATTGTCAGGGTTAGAGGAGGTATCTTGGACCTTCAGATCCTTTTTAAAATACCATTTAGAAGAAAATGTTGTATTTGTTGTGGAAGGTTCAGCATCATAATTCTTGGGTTTGCTATTCTTGGATGGTCTACTGCCGATGCAAATCCCAACATCGGTAGAATAAGAAGGATATGAAATCATAATAAAATTATGGTGTTTGATGGCAGAAGATAATCTACCGGAGAAGGAAATAGCAGAAGATATGGTGGTAGAAACAACGAAATTAACATTCAAACTCGAAGATTTCAAATAGAAAAGGAAATTGTAGAAAAATTTGATGAAGAGATGCAGAAAAGTAAAAGATAAAATTGGTGAAAATGGGGTAAGTTTATAGGCGGTTCAGTAAAAAATCGTCATTGCCTAGGTAACTGGTGAAACTGTTCATCAAATAATGGAGGAACACGTGTTAAGCTCATTGAATGTTAAGAGACATGTGTCATTTCAAATGTTAGAAGTTGTTCAAGAACTTTCCCCGCCAAGAAAAGAGAAGGTCTTATCTACTTTTCAATCATATCAATTTGAGTCACTTATGAAAAGTAAGGGGACTATCTTTATTGGGTAAAATTGGCAGTTTACCGTGGATGTCTCTCGAACAGACATGTGGATGAAAATGAGTCAGCAAATAGTTAATACCGAATACAATTATATGATCGGTATTGTTTTGATTTCGAGAAAACGAGGATCAGAGAAGAGAATTTAAAATTAAGGTACCAGTTGGAAATAACAACATAAAAAGAGCAGTCATTACAGAAAAATTACAACATTTAATCCCAACATTATGCTACCATCAAGAGGGGTTTTTATTCATCCTTAGGAGAGCGTGATTTTGGGATCTTATCTTCTTCAATTTTGCTATAAATTACAACATTTGTACTCATTGTGTGGACGGAAAGTACTAAAATCACAAAGGCTATCTTTCTCCCTCTCACATATTATATCTTTGATTTCGGTGTGATCAATCTGAATTTTAGGCTTCTTCTTTCCTAAGTTATATATCTTTTATTTTCTTTATTTTTTGTTATTTTACCAATAAGATCAACTTAATCCACGTATCTATAAACCACATATACATATTCAAATGTACCTCTTTTTAGGGGTGAACACTTCTATTACAACATCTAAGGGTAGTAATTAAGTTGTGCAACTACCCTCTACCGAAAACATCCTGCACCACCTGTCTAACTAATATCTACTCATTGTTTTGCCTATTTGAAATATTTCGAGGTTCCTCTCCACCCAAATATGATAAGTGCATCCAGCTAAGGACAATCTATATATTTTAGGTATTGTAGATTTGCCTCTCATATGCTCAACAATCCACTCCAATTCACCATTCCAACGTGAAGCTTGTCTACGGATCCCTTGCCAACTAAGGATCTTGTAGCAGCAGTAAAGTAACACTCAAAAAATAAGTGTGAAACTAATTCCGCAGCTTCCTCATACAGAGGACACTCCTGGTTCTTTACTACACCTTACTGTGGCAATCTATCTTTGTGAGGAGCTTACCTTGAGCAGCCAGGTATAATATAAACAACCATTTTGGAGATGCTAAGTTGTTACATGCTAGTTTTCTCCAGAGAACTTTGGTGTAACTTCCTCTCATCTTTTGATGAAAAAGTTCTCCATTTGTTGTAGCTCTATGTCTTTTAACCTTTAGAGTCTTCTGAATCATCCATGATACTTGCTTAGCCTCCACCTCCCATATCTATCTACTCTTCCCATGGTAGATATGTACCTATTGAACCCATAATTTATCCTCCTTCCTACATAAGTTCCAGAGTAGCTTATAGATTGCAGCTTCATTCCAAAAATTAATATCTATCGATTTGAATCCACCAGCTGTTTTAGGGAAGCACATTTTCTCCCAAGCAAGAAGTTTTGATAACTCAACTCCTCTTGTCCATAAGAATCTCCTGCAAGTGGCTTCAATCAAGTGATCACTTTTTTTGGCAAGTCAAAAATCTGAGACTAGCATGTCTGAATAGAGAATAGAACATTTTTAAGCAACTTCAATGTTCCTGCATAAGATAGATGTCTTGTAGTCCATGAACTAATCTTGCAATCATTTTCTCTATTAAGGATTGACTTTGAGCAATGGATATCCTTTTAGTACTCAAAGGTACCCTCAAGTACCTTGTAGGTAGTTCCTCAATTATAAAGTCTAGTGCATTTAGGATATCCTATTGAACCATATGACTAACTCCACTAAAATAAACATATCTCTTATCAAGATTTATAATCAACCAAGAAGCTTTAGAGAAACTGTCAATGCACTTATATAACATATGGACTGAAACTTCATCACCCCTGCAGTGTAAGAGTAAATAATCTGCAAACCCCAGTTGTACCATATGTCACTTCACATGCTTTGGATGATAATTAAGATCAGGTTTATCTCTTAATATCTCCAGTAATCTTTATCAATATTTAATTACCAGTACAAATAAGAAAGGGGAGAGGGGATCCCTTGTCTTGAACCTTTTCCGGCAAGGAAAGGACATACAAGAACTCCATTAATCACAATTGAGTAGGGATAAAATACTCACACAATTCATAATCCATTTAACAAATAGAGTAGAGTAATTCAGACTTGTCAACACTTGCTCCAAGAATAACCCCTCCACAGAGTCATACGCTTTCTGCATGTCTACTTTCATCGTACACCTAGAGAAGATATCTTTTCCTTCTATACTCTTTTACTAGTTCATGGCTGAGGATTATGTTATCAATTATGACCCTGCCTGGCACAAAGGCTGTCTGATTGTTATCCACAAACAAGTCCATTATCTTTTGAAGTCTTGCTGCCAAGATTTTAGGTATCAGCTTATACAATACTATATAACAAGAAATAGACATATATTAATAGTGGTAGGATTTTTCACTTTAGGAATAGGAGTGTCAGATGTGCAGTTTATAAGTTTATATATATAACATGTGCTAAAGAACTGCAGGAGAACATCAATAACTTAATCCCCTATGGTATCCCAGATCTTTTTTTTAAGAAAGGAGAATTGTACAAATTACAGCCTGTTGCCTAATGATCATTGATCCCACACAAAGGGGCATGAACCTCCTCTCTTGAAACTAGTTCAAGCAGTTGCAGCTGCTGCTCTCTAGTAAGGATGCAGCCTTCTTTTATTATTGATGGATTTATAGTTGGTTGCCAATCCGCTACGCAACACAACACCGTTTTATAGAATATCAAGATATCTTCCTTAATAGGAAACCATCAAGTGACTGCAAGCTATTAATTTTGTTCTGTGCAATGCTCTCTTATATCAGTATCCACTTTTCAAGCTTTGGTCTAAGCTCATCCTCTATCTCATATAGAGCAACATCATGATTGGGGGATCACATTTTATCCTGCAATCCTAAAAGTTGTTATCTGATGGTAGCGATCCTGGTGCCCCCTCTTGAGAATTCCATAGTATTCAAAATCTTAGAACTTTCTTCACTTGCTTCAGTTCATCCCAGACACCCTTCGTATTATAAGCTCTTTCAGGTCAATGTAACCAATTGATGAAATCTTTGTGCTCTACTAAGTGGTTAAAGAATCTGAAAGGTTTTTTGCTTGTACCAGACTCTCCATTAAAGTAATGCAATGAGGGGAATAATCAGAAAAGAATGGCTCTATAGCTACCACCAATAACTGTGGGAATAAATTCAGCCATTCAGCATTTGCAATAGCTTTATCAATTTTACTATGTATCTGCTTATTAGTCCAAGTATATTTTCTTCCCACTGATTTCACCTCATTCATGCCTGTGTCTAGCAAGTATTCGTTGACATTCATTCTGTACATGATTTCTTTTCATTCTGTTCTCTCAAGTTAAAATGGAACAACAACCCAGTATAATCCCACTTGGTGGTGTCTGGGGAGAGTAGTGTGTACGTAGACCTTAACCCTACCCTGGGGTAGAGAGGCTGTTTCCAAATAGACCCCCGGCATCCTTCCCTCCAAAACTTCCCACCTTGCTCTTGGGGAGACTCGAACTCACAACCTCTTGGTTGGAAGTGGGGGTTGCTTACCATCAGAGTTAAAGTCATCCATAATTAATTAGATTTTTTGCAGATTGATGTTGATCTTTCTCTAGTCCTCCCATAGGCTTTTCCTGCTTCCAATGGTATCCAGTCCATAAGCTGCTGTAAAGTCCATTTCACCCGTTCCATCTTATATTCGTATTTATTGAAACTACCAGGCCATGAATGCATTAGGAATTTTGTCCCAGTTCTATATACCTTACTGCATTAGGATACCATAGTAACTATACACTACCTCTCCCAAAATTATCATAATTTGTGCATCTACACCACCTATCTACCACTTTTTGTATGATATCACACGCTGCTTTTATCCCCTTTATTCTATGTTTATAGTTATAACTGTAATCTTATTTACTCTAAGAAACTCTTTTAACTCCTTTTGCTTGTAAACTTAATTCAAACTAACACGACCCAAATTAATGGGCCGCGACTGGCACCCGGTATCTTACTCAACCGAGTATCAATATAACGTATCCTTCTTATTACATCATCATGGGTAAATGGACCAGAAAGTCCATCATGAGAAAACAAGAATAAAACATGAGGGAACACTTGACATAAAATGATCCAACTTGATATAAAAGCTTATACATATGAAATACGGGCCTATAAGGCCAAAATGACCACTCACTAAACATAGGCCGACAAGGCCAAAAAATCTTTCATATACATGAAATATGTCTACAAGCCTCTAAGAGCATAAATGTCATAAGGTCAGGCCAGGGCCCTGATATACCAAAACCACTCCGGAGCAATTGGAGCGCACCAACACCTTCTACTGAGCTGATAGCCTACTTGGAGGACTCTCAACCTGTCTATCGGGACCTGCAGGCATGAAACGCAGCATCCCCAAGCAAAAGGGACGTCAGTACAAATAATGTATCGAGTATGTAAGGAATGAAAATTCGTATATAATAGACATGAGAGACACATGGAGTAACAGAATCGACATGTAAGTCTGAGTAGCTTTGTGAATCATTTAACATTTAAAATGTCATGCATATGCATATGAATTTCATAACATCATCAAGCCTCTGAAGGCATCCCATCATATCAACTCAGCCACTGGGGGCAAAATCATCAACGTACACCAATTGATCAGGTGGTGGTGCGTATATAACGCCGTAACCTTTTCCCATATTCCATATACATATATACGCGTATATAATGATATCTGGTCATGGGTCAATATAAATGAATGCAATGCATGAGAAGTACGCTAATAAAATTTCTCAGAATGCCATAAGACCATTATGCCTTTGATAATATCATGAAATAAACTTTATCAATTTACGTATTTTCTGAGACCCTTGAACAAATGATAGAATAATAGGACACGTGGGGAATCAAGTACGTAGGCACCTCTTGTATTTCTATAAATATAGTCATTTATAAAAGTTGTGCATTTGCTCCTTTCGTTTGTATCATTTGGATCATGCCAAAAATAAAGAAGGGATAGCATATACATACCTAAGATGATTCTTTTGACAATCCCTCTAACATACGTCAATTGCGACAAAACACATAACAACTGATCGAAGTTAGGAGAATCTGTATGATATTCTTGAGAAAGATTGTACCGTACTCCCTTAGAATCGCAAAATCCAGTTGCTATTATGATAAGAAGTCTCGTATGAAATATTTTATGCAAATCACGTGGCTATTGAGAAATATGATCTCTTGAGAATTTGCTGAAACCTTCTTCATTCCCTTGTAGAGATTACAAAGTAACTTTAGAGAAGTATTTAACCTTTGGGTGTAGGCCCCACAATTTAGATGACTAAGCCACATAACCCCTAAATATGCCACCACATTAATTGAACTTAGGAGTCATATTCTCCTAAGGCATTTGCCACCAAATTTTTAACATCCCACGTGGATGTTACCCCCTTATAATTATCCACAAATTCCTAATTAATTTGATAATTTCTCACTCAGATCAATAATTAACTAATTATCCAAATAACTAAGAATTATCTCAAATTACTTATAATACTACTCACTTTTATTACACTTTATACATCTTGCTATCATGGTCATGTGATACCTTGTATGTCACTAGTTCATAAATACGAGGTATTGTAGCTTAGACCGTATTTTATCTCAAAATGTCAAAATATGACGAAACTCATTTTCTTTAATTGTCTTAGCCTCTTACCTTCACGGATTAACTTATCTCTTGTTTGAAATAGCACAATGCTTATAATCTCAAAAATAATCTCATTTCCGAGCTTACGTCGATTAACTTACGATGAAATTTTAACGTACGAAAATGCGGGATGTAACATCTGATTACTGAGCTTTCATCAATTTACTTATGGAATACTCTCACGTACGAAAATATAGGGTGTAATATCATTCCCCCTTTGGAAAATTAGTCCTTGAATGTTGACTGATGCACTTATCATTCTCATACATAGCTCTTGTGATACATATCTTTCCATCTAGGCATTTGTTTTGTGAAAAAATCTAAAGACCAGGGTATTCCCCCTTTAAGAATCTTTCTCACACCATGACTTGTGCTTGGAATCTTCCAATTTCGTAACTATTATTACCTTCTATCATGCAGTATGTATGTATTTGTCCTTGAATGTGCGCCTATGCGACTCTTATCTCCTCTTTCCTCCATCTTTTAGCCAATCTCTAGGCCTCACTTTGTGAACATATGCATTACGATAACAAGTTTCCAGTGGTATCAGAGCAGTTCTATCCTAGGGAATCTACAAGCCGTGTCTAGTAGAGTCTTGTTTATGGGTGTGTCATGTACCACACTTATAAGCAGGAGGCTATATGACATTTAAGATTGTCACTCTTTCTTCTTACTATTGATCGTGTGGTAGATCTCACTTATAAGAATTCAAATTCCGAGATTTTTTATTATTATTCATAATAAGACGATACCTACTGTCACACCTCCTTTTGGTGCTACCGCACCCCGCGAAGGGCGTGGTAAAGGGAGTTTTTCCAATTAAAGGACAATCGAAACGGGATTTATTATTAAGAGATTCAGAGTCGCCACTTGGGAGATTTATGGTGTCCCAAGTCACCGGTTGAATCCCGAATCGAGGAAAGAATTGACTCTGTATTACAGTCCGCGAACCAAAAATCCGGATAAGGAATTCTGTTAACTCGGGAGAAGGTGTTAGGCATTCCCGAGTTCTGTGGTTCTAGCACGCTCGCTCAACTGTCATATTCGGCTTATTTATCTGATTTTATAACATGTTGAACTTATGTGCAAATTTAAACCTTTAACCGCTTTTAATATTATTATTATTATTATTTTAACAAAAAATTACAACGTCGTGAAAACGTATCTCGAACCATGTCACATCAATGTACCCATGGTTATCGATACATTTCGACTTCGTTGAGATTTGGATTTGGGTCACATAAATGTGCACCCATGTTTAAGAAAGTAAATTATTAAAGGCGCGCCTAAAGCGACTAGCGTATCATTATTTTGGGGAAGGCCGCAAAATTCGCTAAACGACACATCCCGCAGTCTAAGTATTTTTAATATATACATTTATGAGAGCCCCGCGCCTTATGTATTTTTGTTTGTCGAGGCTCGTCTCATTCATTATTTTAAAATAATTACAACGTCATGGAAATGCATCTCGAACCACGTCACAATCAATGTACCCGTGATTATCGACACATTTCGACTTCGTTGAGATTTGGATTTAGGTCACATAAATGTACACCCAAGTTTAGGGAGGTAATGTTATTAAAATACGCGCCTAAAGAGTCTAACGCGTTATTATTTTGGGGAAGGCCGTGCAATTCGCTCAACGGCTCATCCCGAAGTCTAAGTATTTTTATATATACATCTATGAGGGCCCCGCAGTTTGTGCGTCTTATTTGGCGAGGCTCGTCTCATTTTTATTATTTAAAGGTTAGCCTAAAGTAAACTATGATTTTTTTCTATTTTTGCGAGGGCCATGGGAAGTTCGCTAATGGCACGGCTCGATTTCTAAGGATTAAACTGAATTAAATACATTAAAGGTCATATTTCCTAAACCACTTTATTGGGACGGTTTCATCTACAATAATCCTAGATAAATTATAAATCAAAACATATTAAACTTCTAAAAAAATACGAAAACATCATTTTTTGACAAACTAATTCAAAGGACCATTCAAACAACAATACCAAAACATAAAGAGAATTTAACAAATTCACTAACTCAACATTATCCGAAATCAAGTATATGTGCAAGAAAAATCATGTCGCATTCAACGTAGTAGATAACAAGTGCACGATAACTGATATAATATGTAAAGTGATGCAAATAACATAACTAATCCAAACCAGAAAACTTAATCAAACGGCTCTTTGAACACGGAGAGAAAAACTTCTGAGATGAATAACTAAAGGGCAAGAAAAACTAACCAAACACACGTCCTAGACGGCAAAGCTAGACACGAGCAGAACCGTTAACAAAGACCACGTCGGAACCTCGATTCTGCCCGAAAACATCGAACTCGGCCTCAAACGACATCAATAGAACAAACCTCGACAGAGAACCCATGGATACAGTCATCAAAACCCAATCGGAATAGCTCGCGCCGGAAAACTCGAATTTTGACATGAGAACAACCACTGTTTCGGGTGATTACTGGCGAGGCTATTCAGCTGGAACGAGGAAGAAGACGACGAGGCAGCAGCGTGGTTGAGGGTTGTTTGGGACGTCGACTGGGTGGTTAGCATGGTCGACTGGCGTTTGGTCATGAGGGTTGGATGGTTCGCTCATTAACCTCGGAAGGCAGAGAATAGCCTTATACAAAAATGCAGATGGAGACAGAGCTTAGTCTCGAAAGGCAGATAATAGCCTTATGCAGGATGGAGGTAGAGCTTAACCTCGAAAGGCAAAGAAAAGCCTTATGCAAAAAATACAGATGGAGACAGAGCTTAGTCTCGAAAGGCAGATAATAGCCTTATGCAGGATGGAGGTAGAGCTTAACCTCGGAAAGCAGAGAATAGCCTTATGCAAAAAATGCAGATGTAGACAGAGCTTAGTCTCGAAAGGCAGATAATAGCCTTATGCAGGATGGAGGTAGAGCTTAACCTCGAAAGGCAAAGAATAGCCTTATGCAAAAAATACAGATGGAGACAGAGCTTAGTCTCAAAAGGCAGATAATAGCCTTATGCAGGATGGAGGTAGAGCTTAACCTCGGAAGGCAGAGAGTAGACTTATGCAAGATGCAGATGGAGACAGAGCTTAGTCTCGAAAGGCAGATAATTGCCTTATGCAGTACAGGAATGTAAAAGAACGAATGGTAGTGAGTTTTCTTAGCTGGTAGACGGTTTGCGATATTAGGACTGCTGGGGAGTGTTGAGTGTGGATAGTGACTTTGCAAATGAGCGATTGTTCCTCACTCTTGAAGAGCATGAGTATGTGAATGTATTCAATAATTTGCGACCTAGGGTGCCTGCATTCAAAGAAAAATCGTGAGTTCTGTAGAGGGGAAAGGTTAGTTCGTATCCTCCAGCTTTTGGCGTTATGTATCATGGGGATAGCGTTGCTAAACGATGGTGGTGCAAATGATATTTATGCGTGAATTAGTAAATATAATGCAAGTACGTATACATAAAAAATGATTTCATTTTGGAAGAACCGACGACTACAACGTGGTTCAAGACACGGCAACCTTGCTTGTTCCGGAATTTTGAGGGTCCTCCTCAAAATTCTGCCCCAGTTTACTGGGCTGGTGCTGCTGGTGGATGTGCCGAATAACTGAACGTGGATCGATTCCAGAATTTTGAGGGTCCTTCTCAAAGTTCTGCCCCAGTTTACTGGGTCAGTGCTGATGAAGAGGCTGACGAGCTGACTTCGGAATTTTGAGGGTCCTCCTCAAAATTCTTCCCCAGTTCCAAATGCGGGGAAAATGGAATTTTTATTAAAATGTGACCGAACCCATAGGGCTACCTACGTATCCCCTCTTAAACGGGAATCAGGTCAGGCGTAGTTCAAATTACATCATGAAATAAAAGCATATGATCAAATGTAGTATCTTTTTACTGTGTCTGAGTTGATAGGCTTTGGCCAAACTTCTCCGTCCATTTCTGCGAGAATAAGGGCTCCTCCAAGCAGAACTCGATGAACCATGTACGGACCCTGCCAATTGAGAGAGAATTTCCCTTTGGCTTCCTCTTGATGCCGGAATATCTTCTTTAATACCAACTGTCCTGGCGCGAATTTCCTTGGCTTGACTCTCTTGTTGAAAGCTCTGGACATTCTGTTTTGATATAATTGACCGTGACAGACATCATTCATTCTCTTTCCGTCAATGAGAGCTAATTGCTCGTAGCAACTTTTGACCCATTCTGCATCATATAGCTCTGCTTCTTGTATGACCATCAAGGGAGGGAATTTCTACCTCGGCGGGGATGACTGCTTCTGTACCATAAACCAGCATGTAGGGAGTGGCCTCAGTTGATGTGCGGACCATGGTACAATAACCCAGTAAGGCGAATGACAACTTCTCATGCCACTGCTTGTGTTTTTCGATCATCTTCCTTAGTATCTTCTTGATGTTCTTATTGGCCGCTTCTACAGCTCCATTTATCTGAGGTCTATAAGCCGTAGAGTTCTTGTGTTTAATCTTGAATGTTTCGCACATTGCCTTCATCATGTCGCTATTGAGATTAGAACCATTGTCGGTGATGATTGATTCCGGAATCCCAAACCGGCACACAATACGATCGCGAAGGAAATCTGTTACTACCTTCTTGGTAACTGCCTTGTATGATGCTGCTTCGACCCATTTAGTAAAGTAATCAATTGCCACTAAGATGAACCTGTGCCCGTTTGATGCGGCAGGTTCGATTGGTCCAATGACGTCCATTCCCCAAACGGCAAATAGCCATGGCGAGCTTGTTGCAGTAAGCTCGTTTGGAAGCACCTTTATCATGTCTGCATGTATCTGACAACTGTGGCATCTCCGGACATACTGGATGCAGTCTGTTTCCATAGTCATCCAAAATACCCTGCTCGAAGTATCTTCTTTGCCAAAATGAAATCATTCATGTGCGATCCGCAGGTCCCTGCGTGCACTTCCTCCAATAGTTTGGTTGCCTCTCTCGCCTCAACGCATCTCAATAATCCTAGATCGGGAGTCCTCCTATACAGGATTCCTCCACTGTGAAAGAAGTTGTTGGACAATCTCCGAAGGGTTCGTTTCTGAGTATCATTGGTAAGTTCTGGGTATTCTCCTGTTGTCAAGTATTCTCTGATATCATGGAACCAAGGTTTCCCATCAGCTTCTTCCTCAATGTGAGCACAATAAGCTGGTTGGTCGTTAATCTTGACCGAGATGGGATCAATAAAGTTTATATCTGGATGCTGGATCATAGACGATAAAGTGGCTAGGGCATCAGCGAACTCATTCTGTATTCTGGGAATATGCT
>MU702077.1:4128-31610 GCA_026770625.1 Nicotiana glauca | reverse complement strand
GGAAAAAACTCCTTTCCCTTCTTTATTACATCCCTTCTCGGGGTGTAGTAAAAAATAAGCGGGGCTTCCTGTAAATAAATGGCTTGTAAAAAGGAGGTATGACAGTAGCCCCTTATTGAAGAGTGTTTACCGGACATTGTGTCGGGTGATCCTATAGGCTAACCAACCTAGGACCCCAACTTTACCAAAATTCCCCTTTTATTTAAAACTTTGTTTTACAACTTATCTCTATATTTATCTTATTACTTGAGTTATCTAACGTGCTTTACTTGCAACCCATTTGATTCAAATTTTTATGGACTAACGTATGAATATAAGTTCGGCCGAGACCCATAATTGTGGACCAAGAGGGGTGTCTAACACCTTCCCCTCGAGGTTACTTCGAGCCCTCACCCTAATCTCTGGTAATGCAAACCAATTCAAGAGTTAATCACTCTAGGTGCCCTAACACACCATAATTCATCAGGTGGCGACTCTTCAAAATACCCAATTCCCAAAAGGAAATGAGTCATTACCCCCATGAAATGTCGAAACTCGGATCTCTCTCCGCGAGGAGGGAAAAAGAGGGGTGCGATATCATGGAAACTTTGCTGGGATATCTTTAGGCTCTTACCACAACGAACTTATCTTTTACAAATTTGTCCAAGCATGATTTACCCCATATCCTTTCCCTTTATTTGAATTTAACTGCCTATTTTAAGTATTTATGTTTCTTCTATTCATGAAACTGACTTGTCTCTTTGTTTTGCTTTTTCTGTAACTCTCCTTTCCATTCTTTAAATAATGTATTTATCATTATTCCTACGTGCAAATACTTGACTAAATGTTATTAATTGCTGCATAAATCATGCTCCGTATCATATTCCACTCGTGCGTCTCAAATCCTATAACAACACTTTAATGAGTGGTTGTGCTTTTTCTATTTACTAACCTTAAATTTGAAAATACTTATTTGCGATAAAAACCAATTAATCAGCGATGCACTAGACGATTCCATGCCTTCCCCCTCGAGTTGTCCGCTTGGGGATACCAGTCTAAAACCTCATAGAAACCTTACTCTAGTCAAAATTGTGCATGTATCATGGTCAAACCTAGTTGGATCAGTTATGTTGTCCACATAACTCTAGGATAAGAATTATCCAAAAGTCCATCGGGTTTTCCATAATCCCAATGCACACAACCACGTTTTGTGTATTAATTTGGGGAACTAAATGCCGATATATTGATCATAAATGTATAAATAGATGAGTCCGAGGGGGGAGGGGGTAAGGTCTAACCCTTTTATTTTGCAGAAATGAGGCACGAGGTCCCCAGATTCGGTATGGTTAGAAACATCCCACTTTATTGCTAGATTGTTTGGAGGACCTTTCCTCAAGGGACAAGAAATATGTGAAAAAGTACTTGGGTAACCTACCTTTCTTGCTAGATATTTACCCAAACAACAAATTGATCGAAGCTGCCACCTTGTTCTAGGATAGTGAAAGAGTCGTGTTTCGCTTCGGTGACATAGAAATGACATCGCTTCTAGAGGAAATAGGAGGACTTACAGGAGTAACGTGGGACAGTCCCGGGCTGCTAGTACCAGAAAACCGTACGGGCAGGAGATTTTTGAAAATGATGGGGTTGAAGAAGAATGTCGAACTAGTGTGTTTGAAGGATTCCTACATACGTTTCGAATACATGCACGAGAGGTATGGCCATAGCAAGTCTTTTCGAACTTGCCATAATGAAATCTCCCTCACTTTACTGGGTCATATCCACCGCAGAGTGTTTGTATTCATCGTATTCTTTCTAGGTAAGATAGTATTCCCAATGAAAAAGGGAAGAATCCACACTAGGTTGGCCATGGTCACTAAGAATTTGAGGGAAAGGATTAATGGGCAAACATATACCATAGTCCCTATGATCATAGCTGGCATCTACAGGGCTCTGGAGCGCTGTCAAAGAGGGGTCAAGCATTTTGAAGGTGGTAATTTGTTGTTGCAGTTATGGTTGCTGGAGCATTTCCAAAAGGGTCTCTATCGTTAGGAATTTCCGCGAAGATCTTGGAATGACCATACTACCTTCCATCATCCTAAGCAGATGACTTACATTCCATATAGATTTGCTCAGCCAGAAAGTGCCAAAAAATGGGTAGAGTTCTTCGACAATCTGACCAAGGAATGGGTGTAATGGATGTTTGAATGGTTTCCAACTGATGAATTTATAATCAGATCCAGGGACGTTCCGCACTTGGTGCTGATCAGGGGGATAGGGATATACCCATATGTCCCTATGTGGGTTATGAGGAAAGCATGCAAAAAATAGGTTGTACCAAGGGTTGTCAAGATAATTCATTTCAGGATAGACTTTCAAGATGACGATGTCCCTTACAAGTGCCAAGCTCAACACATCTGGCACTACAAAATCATTATGGAGAAGAATACCATTGAGCCGAATAGGTATCATACATGGTGTGAGCCTATCTACCTGTCATGGTTGGAGGACAATCTGAAAGGAATGGTGACACCAGGGGCCGACCAAGGGAACAAAATCATATATGAGAAAGCTGAAACTCAATTCAAGCACAATAGGTTGAGCAAAAGGGTCCGCGACTCTGAGAATAAGCACCGGGAAATACATGAGAGGAATGTGAGGTTAATCGAGGAATGGAAAGAAATGGCAGTCACTTCCAATAGAAAACTGGAGTACCTGGAGCAAGGAATAGTGGAGCTTGAGGGAAAGATCATAAAGAGGGTTGAAAATTGCTAGAACGCTGAAGGAGGACACTTCGCTAGAGCCTATTTGTTGCTGAGGCTGCGCGAACTAGGGGATCTATACGATGGAGTCGGGACGATCGAATCTGGGGAAGGTTCTTCTGGGACCAAATAGGCTAGGTTTACTTGCTTTTCCTAAAATGTAATAAGGCCAAGTGCCAATGGTGACTTAGTTTATTATTATTTTAGTGTCATTTTGGGATTCATCTATTTTTATGTTATGAAATGAAGCATCTATTGGCATTAAAAGTTCTCTACATTTATTTGTCGCAAGGCCTACTGATAACTGTGATTTTAACACGTTTTATGCCCATACTTGCCTATGCTTTGTGTATTAATTGCCATAAAATAGTCCCAAAATTCTTACAAGTTACGCTTGATTGCATGTTTGAGCGACAAAATGACAAATGTCAAAATCGGCTCAAAACGGAGTGAAACCTGCCAAGTGTCAAAGACTAAGTGAAGTGGGGATAAGAGGACCTAGCGCGGACCGCACTGTTTTGCTGCGCGGTCGTGCTAGCAGATTTAGAGAGTACATAATTCAAGGGGATCCTATGCGGTCCGCACCCTTTGTCACGCGGTCCGCACTTGTGAAGATTCATAGACTTGAAATTCAAGGCAAGACCCCACGCGACCGTGCTTCAAATCAGTGCGGTCCACGTGGGTGAAATACAGAGAGATATCAATTTGCCTAAATTCTTCCACGCAGCCACACTCCATTTATGCGCGGTCCGCACCCATCAGCCAGCGTGGTCGCGCTACCTTCTTGCGCGGCCCGCGCCCCCAACTTCAGAGAAGAGAAATTGCAAGATCAAGAGCCTACACGACCATGCTACATTTATGCGCGGGCAGCGCTAACCCCGCATGGGTATTTTTGTCTAGTTTTTTCAGTCAAGTATAAATAGAATATTTTACCATTTTTAGGTCAAGTTTTGTACACCTGATAGCTGGTGCGCTCGTGAGACATTTGTATTAGCCTATTTTGGGAATTTTGAGCTTATTTCATAATAGATTATTGTAGTTTAACATTAGCAATTAATTAATATGGTTTGTTTCATCTTCTATTTCTTCAGTTTCTTCTCTAATTATGTCTAGCTAAACCCCATTAGCTATGGTTGTGGCTCAACCCTAGTGTGGGTAATTGATGGGTGTTGCTTATTAAAGATAGATTGATATTGGGTGTTTGTTATTTGAGTTGATTTTATTGTTTAATTAAGGATTGGTGGTTGCAAACATTGATTCTAGCTTAGTGGGTCTTGACCCTTCTTGAGAAAGAGAGTCTATGACCCCAAAATTGACCCAACAAGGAATCGGGATGGACCCATGAGAAATGGTAGTCCCAATTAACGGGTTAAACCTCGAGAGAGTAATCACCCTAATTGAACCCTAGTTGCTTGGTCTAATTGGCCTACCCAATTGGTCTCGAGAGAGTCAATTAGGCCAAATCGCTCTCTCTACCGAGAGGTGTGAGGGTGGGTACAATTGTGCAACGGTTATAACATTGATCCCAAATATGTCAATCTATTGTTAGTAGTTTCTACCCATTAGTTAAACACCTAGGTAATGCCATGACCTTGGTGCCTTTCTCTATATTAATTACATCTTAGCAAATATTTCTCTTAGCATAATTTAGTCTTATTCTTAGTTGATAATAGTAGTGATAACAAGAAAATCCAAAAATGTTAGAAGTACAATTAGAAGCACAATCACATTCTTAGTCTATACAAATACACAACTCCATTCCAAGCTCCCTATGGAAAATCGACCCCGATACCACTATTCGGGTAAAAGTCTTAGCACCCGCTCTTCCTATCATTGTGTAAGGTTGAGTTTGCTGCGATCACTTTTTGGCGCCGTTGCCGGGGAGCTTACGATGTTGAAAATTTGCGTAGCTAGTTTTGTGTTTTGCTTCTCTTTCCTTCTTTTTACTAGCATTATTTGTGTCGATCCATCAGGTACACATGGCTCTAAATGGAAATCTCCCTATTTGGGGAGGAGGTTAACGATGTTGAGCAAGATGAGCTCCTGGTACCTCAAGTACCACGGAGAGGTAGAAATGCCAATGCAAATACAAATGATCAAATCCCAGACCCTCCTCCACCTCCACCAAGAGTAGCTCCAAGGGTCCTTTCGAACCAAGGTTATGCAAGTGCCATAGTCCCTTCCCGAATCTGAGCGGGAAATTTTCAAATCACCAATGTCATGTTGACGCTTCTCGAGCAAAGAGGGTATTTTACGGGTGTCTTCGATCAAAATGCATACAAGCACTTGAAGGGGTTCGTAGATACTTGCTGGGGGAGTAAACAAGCCAATGTGTCAGAGGATGCTTTGAGATTGAGGCTTTTCCCATTCTCTCTTCGGGGTAAAGCATTGGATTGGTTAGAAAGGCTTCCAAATCATTCCATCACAACGTGGGATGAATTGTCGGACAAGTTCATTGCCAAGTTCTTTTTCCAAGTCACATGGTGGTGCTCCGTGATGAGATTTTGTCTTTCAAACAAGAGCCAACGGAACCTTTGCATGAAATATGGGAGAGATTTAGAACTATGGTCAAAGAGTGCCCAAATAATGATATGAATGATGTGATGATTCAACAAACGTTCTATAGAGGCATCAACATAACTAACCAATGTATTGTGAACCAATTGGCGGGTGGAAATTTTATGAAGCTCCCGTACAATGAAGCTTGTGATGTGTTAGATGAAATGGCCGATACTTCTTCGGCATGGCAAAGTCGGGCAAACATTCCTCAAGGTGATCCTAATATCATACATTTGCATAAAGGGTTGCATGATCACGGCCAAGCGATTGCTGAACTTACAACAACAATGAACCAATTGGAAATGGCGCAATTGCAACAAGTTCAAAACCCGCGCCAAGTAAATGCCAAGGAAGGAGTGAATATGATGAAAAGAAGGCAAAGAGGGCAACAACCTCAAGGAAATTTTGACAACTATGATGATGGTGGTGGTTATTCAAACGAGTGCTATGATGAGAAAAGTGAGGATTGTCAATATGTCAACAACTACCAAGGAAATAGAGGAAACCAAGGCAATCAACAATGGCGATCCCAAGGGAATTGGGGCAATCAACAAGGAGGTGGAAATTGGAATAACAATAATCAACAACAAAGTGGTGGAAATTGGAATGGGAATAACCAAAACAATAATTGGGGGAATCAAGGTAACAATGGTGGAAATTGGAACGGAAGCAACAACAACATTTGGAACAACAACAATGGTCAAGGTGGGTGAAAAAACAGTGGTGGTCAAGGTAATCGGGGGCAAGGCTTTCAAACGCCTCCGATGTTTCAACAACCGAACAACCCGCCACCGTTTCAATCTCAAGGGTCTAGTTCTTCGGGAAATGAATTTGGGAGAATTGAGGTTATGTTTGAACAAATGATGAAGCAGAACCAAGACTCCGATGCGCAATTGGCTTCACACAACACTTCCATCCGTAACTTGGAGGTACAACTTGGTCAAATTTCCCAATCTTTAAATACTTTCCATCCGTAACTTGGAGGTGCAACTTGGTCAAATTTCCTAATCTTTAAATACTCGTCCAAAGGGTGCTCTGCCAAGTAATACGGTAGTAAACCCTAAGGGTGGGCATAACAACCATGTGATGGCAGTGACCACGCGAAGCGGAAGAGGTGGTGATGTGCATGGATCAAGAGAGAATCAAGTCATGGTTGATGAAGATGAGTTGCTTGATGATGATATGCCTTTGGGGGTTGAAGATGTAGTGGAACCAAGTGTAAGAGATGATGTGTGGATTGACATTCATGAGGTTGAGTAGGAGACACAAGAGGCCGTGAACCCGTCTAGGGAACACGTGATAGATATGCCCGAGCCGGTGGTGCCCAAAGCCAAGGCACCGTTTCCTAGGCCTCCTCCACCCTATCCTCAACGGTTGGCCAAGGGTGACAACCAATTTAAGAAATTCATTGAGATGATGAAGAGTTTGATTATCAATGTGCCTTTGGTGGAGGCAATCGAGCAAATGCCGGGGTACGCAAATTTCATGAAAGATTTGGTTACAAATAGCAGATCAATGGAGTGTGAGACAATCAAGATGACCCATCAAATGAGCGCAATTGTACACTCCATGGCTCCAAAACTTGAGGACCCCGACGCATTCACTATCCCATGTACCATTGGAAGCGCCGACTTTGCAAAAGCCCTTTGTGACTTGGGGGCGAGTATCAACTTAATGCCATATTTGGTCTTCAAGACTTTGGGAATCGGACAACCTCACCCGACTTCAATGAGGCTCCAAATGGCGGATAGGTCGATGAAGAGGCCTTTGGGTATAATCGATGATGTCCTTGTTCGTGTTGATAAATTCATCTTGCCGGCCGACTTTGTGATACTAGATTGTGAGGTGGAATTTGACGTCCCAATTATCCTTGGGGTACAATAAAATTCTCATTGCCCCGGAGGACCAGGAGAAGACAACCTTTACATTTCCATATGGCACATTCTCTTTCTCGAGAATGCCATTTGGACTTTGTAATGCCCCCACGACCTTCCAAAAATGTATGATGGCAATCTTCACCGACATGGTGGAGGATATTCTAGAGGTCTTCATGGAAGATTTTAGCGTGGTGGGGGACTCATTTGAAGAATGCCTAGTGAACTTGGATAAGGTGTTGAAAAGATGTGAGGAAACCAAACTTGTACTCAACTGGGAGAAATATCACTTCATGGTGCAAGAGGGTATTGTGTTGGGTCACAAAATCTCAAAACAGGGAATTGAAGTCGATAAGGCAAAAATTGAGGTGATCTCCAGGCTCCCTCCCCATATTTCTGTCAAAGGGGTGAGGAGTTTTTTGGGTCACGCCGGGTTCTACCAGCGATTCATTAAAGACTTTTCAAAAGTTGTGAACCTGTTTTGTAAATTGTTGGAAAAGTATGTCAAGTTCGTCTTTGATGAGAGGTGTATGGAGTCCTTTGAGTTATTGAAACACAAGTTGACCACAACTCCCATCATTAACGCACCTAATTGGGAATTGCCTTTTGAACCTATGTGTGATGCGAATGATGTAGCGGTAGGTGCGGTACTTGGCCAAAAAATCAACTAAATGTTCCATCTTGTGTATTATGCTATAAAAATGATGAATGAGGCCTAAAGAAACTACACAGTGACAGAAAAGGAGCTCTTGGCTATTGTGTTTGCGATGGAGAAATTTTGCCCTTATCTTATGGGGGCGAAGGTGATCATACACACGGACCATGCAGCCCTCCGGTATTTGATGACAAAGAAACATTCGAAAGCAAGGTTGATGAGATGGGTGCTACTCCTTCAGGAATTTGATCTAGATATTGTGGATAGGAAGGGAAGCGAGAATCAAGTCGCAAACCATTTGTCCCGGCTAGAGGAAGAGGGGAGACCGAACAATTGTGTTGAGATAAATGATACTTTCCCCGATGAGCAGCTTCTTTCCATTTCTATGGGTGACATACCTTGGTTTGCGGACATCGCCAACTTCATAGTGACCAAAAAAGTCCCGTGTGATCTCTCTTCCAACCAAAGGAAGAAACTCAAGCGGGGTAGCTTGGATTTTTATTGGGATGAGCCGTATTTGTTTAAAATTTTTACGGACGGGGTGATAAGAAGATGTGTGTTGGAAAGTAAGAAAATGAACATATTGGAGGCTTGTCACTCTTCTCCTTATGGTGGTCATCATGGGGGGAGTGAGGACGACGTCAGAGGTTTTGAGTTGCGGCTTCTATTGGCCGACTTTGTTTCAAGATGCTAGCGACTTGGTGAAGAGATGTGATGCATGCCAAAGAGCCAGCGGGATTTCAAAAAGGGATGAGATGCCTCTCCATACAATTCTCGAGGTGGATATTTTTTATGTGTGGGCCATTGATTTCATGGGCCCGTTTGTGAGCTGTTGTGGGAACACGTATATTCTCGTGGCGGTGGATTATGTGTCAAAGTGGGTTGAAGCCGTGGCTCTTCCCAATAATGAAGCCTGGAGTGTCATGGCATTTTTGAAAAGGAATATCTTCACTAGGTTTGGAACCCCTCGTGCTATCATTAGTGATGGGGGGTCCCATTTTTGCAACAAGGCTTTTGACTCATTGCTCGCTAAATATGGAGTTAACCACAAAGTGGCCACCCCCTATCATCCATAAGAAAGCGGTCATGTGGAGGTTTCAAATCGGGAAATAAAGAGTATTTTGTCCAAAACGGTGAATGCTAACATGACCGATTGGTCGAAGAAGTTGGATGACGCTCTTTGGGCTTATCGGACGGCTTACAAGACTCCGATTGGTATGTCTCCATATCGGTTGGTATTTGGTAAGGCTTTCCATCTCTCGGTGGAACTAGAACACAAGGCTATGTGGGCATTGAGAAAATTGAACTTGGAATGGGATGTTGCGGCCAACCTCTGAGTGGAGCAATTGAATGAACTTGATGAGTTTAGATTTCATGCTTACTCCAGCTCTTCCTTGTATAAGGACAAGATGAAGTACCTTCACGATAAGTATGCTCGGGGTAAAGAATTCAAGGTGGACGACATGGTTCTTCTCTTCAATTCCCGGTTAAGGTTATTTCCGGGGAAGCTCAAATCTAAATGGAGTGGTCCTTTTGAAGAAGTCTTTGTAACTCCTTTTGGTGCTCTTGATCTTAAAAACAAGAATGGTGAAGTGTTCCGGGTCAATGGGCATCGTGTCAAGCATTATTTGGGAAAGATTTATGACAGCCACGTGGTGGAATTCATTCATTTGAAGTGATATGATGGTAACATGCATCGTGCCGTGACGTTAAATCAGGCGCTTCTTGGGAGGCAACCCATGTCTTTTTCTTTTTCTTTGATTTTATTTGTAGACTAGGATTTTTGAGCTCATGGTTTGTGAGATGTTGCAGGGAAATTGTTGAACCAGTGCAGGACAAAAGTAAAAAATGTCAGGTCTTTGAAGTTTGCCCACGCAGCCGTGCACCAAAACAGTGTGGTTCACGTAGGCTGTTAAGTCTCTGAAGTTGCCAGCGCGGCCGCGTAGCATTTTTGTGCGGTCCGTGCTGGGAAAGGAAAAAAAATTCACTCTCTGAAGTTTCCCACGCGGTCACGCAATAAAACAGTGCGGTCTGCGTGGGGGATCCCAGTTCAACAAGAAGGAAAGAAATGTAGCGCGGTCTGCGTCCATTTCTGTGCGGCCGCGCTGGTAGGTAGGTGAAGTGTCCCACAGGTTTTCTATAAATAGAGACCTTAGGCTTCATTTTACACTTTTCGCACTTTGGCTTCCTGAGCTTAATTTTTCACTATTCATCGAGACCCTTATTTCAAGTAGTGAATTTTCACAATCCTTGGTAACATTCCTTGCTAATTTCATACATAGTTTTAATTTTTGATTATTTTGCTTGCTTCCCAGTAGTATAACTTCTTGTTTCTTCTCATTCTTCTTAGGTTTAATTCCTATGTTGGATTTTGTGTGTTAATTGTGAACAATGGGCATGAATTCAAATGTGATTAATTGAGTAGGGATAACTAAGAACCATAATTTGATAAAAAATGAACTCACAAGAAAAATCCCTAACTCAGTTAAATTTCTAAGCCCTGCACGGCCGCACGTCCTTTTTGCGCGGTCAGCGCCGCTTTACCTGTGTATGCTAAGTGTTACCGGCGTGGTCTGCATCACATTTTTGTGCGGTCCGTGCTGACCCAATGCGGCCACAGTCCAAATCAGTGTGGACCACGTTGGGGAGATTCAGAGAGAGTGTCTTTGGATCATTGTCAAGCGCGGTCCGCGCTCCAGTTTTATGCGGTTCGCGCTACTCTTTTGCACGGTCAGCGCCCCTTATTCTGCTGCACTGTTTCTAACTCCTGAACTCAACTATGTCATCTAGTTCACTGCGTGTGCTTAAAATAACAATGTTGGACTTGTATTCTTTGCAGATCATGGTTAAGAAAAGAGGAGGAAAATAACAACAACAACCCGGGAGGGGTGGTTCCTCCCGAGGGAGAAAAGGAAAGCGGATTGTTAAACTTACTCCCCAAGTTCGGGAGAACATCAAAAAGACCCGTAAGATGATACGGGAAGCTGATAGAGCTGTATCCCACTATTTGGGGAGTGAGTATGCACCATCCCGGAGCATCACCTCAGAATATGCTCCCACTCACATGTCTATCCCGCTCCAATTGCATGACTCCCCTTCACCTTCACTCACCTCCAAAAGGCCGGTCAACGTAGTTTCGGACTCGTCTGATGAGTCCGTAGCTAGAAGTGAAGAGAAATACTCCACCTCCCCTACAACATCATTATCTAGGGAGAGTGGAGGATATGGTGAGAGGGTGAGCCCTAAGTCGGGGGAGTTGATAGAACAAGAAAGCCGAAAGCTTGGAAAGACAAATTTGTGAGTGATATTGTGTTCCATAAACTTAGAGAGTGGTGGCCCGTTAGGAAGTTGATCCCGGAAAGGCAATTCATTGGCAATGATCTTCTTCCTCTCAACCCAAAGGTGCAAGAAGAATTTCGAACTAGAGATGGTTGGGGTTTCTGCAAGGAGAGGTGTATTGACGCCAATGAGCATATGGTGAAAGAGTTCTATTATAATGTGTCTCATGTGGTTAAGGACACAAAGGTGACGCAGGTGCGGTACAAGATGGTGTTGTTTGATGAGAAATCATTGAATTAATATTTAGGGTTCAAAGAGGAGGATGAATCCGAATACTTGGCTAAGCTCGCTATGGGTGAAGAGGTGCGTCCTTGGTTGGCCGGGTACTTGGCAGCCCCGGGCACTATTCCTAAATGGCTGAAAGCAGGGGAGAGGATTCTGAGGAACACTTTCAGTTTTGAAGCCAAAGGTTGGTTGACATTCGTTTGTAGCAGACTTGATCCCTCCACACATGATCACTCAGTTCCTTTGGCCCGGTCTGTACTTGTGGCATCTATCATGGCCGGGCTTCCTTTCAATGTGGGCAACATCATCTCCAGGGTGATCTCTGCGGCCGGACAGGAGACCAACACCAACTACCCTTTCCCGAACACTCTGTCCCTGTATTTTAGAGATTTGGAGGCGAAGAAAAAGTGGTTTGATGTCAAAGAAAAACTAGTGGCCCCCTATTATTGGTATAGCCAGTTGGGTTCTGACAACCCAAAGTCCAAAAAGTATCAGCCACCCACCTCTACCCTACCTGGACAGTCTGAAGAGCCAGCTGTGATCGAGCTTTCTACTGAGATATCCACCATCCCTGCTAGTAATGCCGGTGAGACATTGCCCCCGGGTCCTTCTTCGGTAGCTGGTCCTTCTACTTCAGCTGACCCGACAGTCCCTTATTCAAAGACTCACCGGTTCACTACCCATGAGCTCAGTCAGTCTTTGGCCAGTTTGGACAATTGGATGTCAGTTGCGACATCCAAGTTGTCCACCTTGGCTACTACAATTGAGGCACAGTCGGCACCAGCCACAGTCCAGACTCCTCCTTCCATTGAGGAGACATTGAAAAAGCTCCTAGCCAACTAGGAGAAGATTTTAGAGACCCAGTCCAACTTGACTACAACGGTTTCTTCGCCTGGCAAGGCTTTGAAGGAGCTTGCCAAGGAACATAAGAAGATGAGAAAGTCAAGGGCGTCTCAGGAGTCGGTAAGGAAGCTGCAAGCAGATGTGGACATGCTTTTGGCGGACCAGATAGCATTAGACTTGCTATTGGGGATCCAACTCTAGATCCAACAGAAGCTTAGCCACAGCAGGAGGAGGAGCCTAGGCACCCAAGGAAGAAGAGGAAGCTTCCTAGCACCGCATGTGTTATATAGAGATGGCACAGGTTCAGAAGGGTACCTCCAGTGCTCCAGCAGATGTTCAGCCGGTCCATGAACCGGCCCCTGTCCCAGGACCAGAGCAGTAGCAGGCAAGAGACCAATCTGAGGTCCCTGCCACTATAGAGGATTAGGGGACCATTGATCAGCCCATGCAGACGGATCAGGCTTGAGGAGCCATTCGATATCCTTTCTCTCTGTTTTTTTGTGCTTATTTTGGTAGTTGGCATTGGGGACAATGCCAGCTTTTATTCATGGGGGTGCGCCCTACTATTTTAATTCTGATACATTTGGATGACTGTACATATTTAGGTAATTTCTAGTTTATGTTTTTGGATTTGATAGTTGGCCTGTATATAACTTTTGATTTTGGCTACTTCTCTACTTTTATGTATATATTCATCCCCATTGTATAGTCTACTCACCTTTTGTACATATTCATTCAGTTTTTCTATTTTCATTATTTTTTTTTGTTTTTAGCTTAGTAGTGAGGCTCGTAACCTTTTGTTTTGGTTTTGATGTTTTCAATAAGCCCTTGGTTTTCTTAATGCCACGGTTCTTTCCAAGGGTAAATTGTTGTGCGAACCGGGTGGCTCTTCCCAATGATAGATGGCGTGACAATCTTCTTAAGGGTTTGAGTCCGTATTTGATTTTTCTTCTTTTGATTTTCAATATTTCATAGTTAAGGGGACCTCAGGCAAGCTTCACTTGGGCCTAACATATTTGCCTTTGATCCCATGGTCAAAGACATAATGTTGTGTTTAGGGTGGTGAAAGTTGTGGCCTTGAAACTCTTGTATTGACCATACAATCATCATATGGTCGTGTGGGGCCATTGTGCGCTTGAATCCTAACTAAGGTCGTTGTGGGCCCTCGACTCGATGTCTTTAGCAATCCTTGAGTGTGTGTGGTGAGAATTCGAATGGTGAGTCTAAGTTCCGAGCCGATGGTCTAGAACTTGCGCCGAGTGTTTGTTGAGGCGAAATCCTAGGTGAAATTTGGCTTAAGAAGTGAATATAGGCTCTCCTTGATCCAAAATGCTAAGATTGAACAATTCCATGACCTACCAATGAAATGATCCTTAGTTAACACCTTTGAGCCTTAAACCTTCTTCTTTCAAGAACCAAAGCTACAAGCCTATACCCGTTGTTAATGATACCCTCTCTTGGCACCCAAATCTTCCCTTAGATGGCAAATGTCTAAGTTTGGGGGGGAGGGGCAGACAAGTAATGAAACAATTTGCGAAAAGGTACAAAAGCAAAAGAAAAGGAAGGCAATGAAAAAGGAAGAAAAGACAAGATAAAGAAAATACCAAATTGAATAAGGTCAAAAAGGGGATTCAAAGAAAACAAAAGTGAAAAAGGTTGTGAAAAAGTAGAAAAATGAGAAATGTGTTGAATTGCATAAGAAAGAGTGACAGTGTGTCTCTCTAACCCCTTGAAAAGAAGTGAATACTCAAATGAGTCAAGAAAGTGTGCCAAAATGAATCAAAAGAAGTGCTTGAGGGAAGATTGAATCCACTTGAACAAAACAAATCCTACCCTTACCCAAAAGCTTTTACAATGACTCCACAAAAGCCCTATATGATCTTGAGTTGAACCGAACCTACATTAGTGGATACTTACATAAGAGGCAAGCATATGGTACCTAGAGCCGGACTTGTGACCTTGTTTGTGAGAGAAATGAGAGAAAACTCCATCAACCTCGATTTGTGTGTCATAACTCTAAAAGGTGAGGTTCGCTTAGGGAGAGCTGATGATGTGTGAGTTTGGGTTCCACAATGACCAAGGTATTTGGGAAAAGCTCATTGATGAAATGAGTCAACCCTTGATGCTCTTGTATCGCACTTGATCCACAATTTTCAAAAGCCTAAAATGTGTTAATGATGCATTCGTATTGAGGGCAATTGTTAGTCCCAATTGATGCTTGTTGAGGTTACTTTAGGATAAGCTGGAATTACTTGGATGTTTCCTTTTGAGGGGTGGGTCTTATTTTATTTGCTTGAGGACAATCAAAGGTTTAAGTTTGGGGGAGTTGATAATTGTGATTTTAACACATTTTATGCCCATACTTGCCTATGCTTTGTGTATTAATTGCCATAAAATAGTCCCAAAATGCTTACAATTTGCACTTGATTGCAGGTTTGAGCGACAAGATAACAAATGTCAAAAATCGGCTCAAAACAGAGTGAAACCTGCAACTGTCAAAGACTAAGTGAAGTGGGGACAAGAGGACCTAGCGTGGACCGCATTGTTTTGCTGCGCGGCCGCGCTAGGAGATTTAGAGAGTACATAATTCAAGGGGATCCTGCGCGGTCCGCACCCTTTGTCACGCGGTCCGCACTTGTGAAGATTCAGAGACTTGAAATTCAAGGCAAGACCCCACGCGACCGCGCTTCAAATCAGTGTGGTCCGCATGGCTAAAATACAGAGAGATGTCAATTTGCCCAAATTCTTCCACGCGGCCGCGCTCCATTTATACACGGTCCGCACCCATCAGCGAGCGCGACCGTGCTACCTTCTTGCGCGGTCCGCGCCCCCAACTTCAGAAAAGAGAAATTGCAAGATCAAGAGCCTACGCGGCCGCGCTGACCCCACAGGGGTATTTTTGTCCAGTTTTTCTAGCCCGGTATAAATAGAATATTTTACCATTTTAGGTCAAGTTTTGTACACCTGATAGCTGCTGCGCTTGTGAGACATTTGTAATAGCCTATTTTGGACATTTTGAGCTTATTTCATCATAGATTATTGTAGTTTAACATTAGCAATTAATTAATATGGTTGTTTTATCTTCTATTTCTTCAGTTTCTTCTCTAATTATGTCTAGCTAAACCAATTAGCTAGGGTTGTGGCTCAACCCTAGTGTGGGTAATTGATGAGTGTTGCTTATTAAAGATAGATTGATATTGGGTGTTTGTTATTTGGGTTAATTTTATGGCTTAAGTTAAGATTGGTGGTTGCAAACATTGATTCTAGCTTAGTGGGTATTGACCCTTCTTGAGAAAGAGAGTCTATGACCCCAAAATTGACCCAACAAGGAATTGGGATGGACCTATGAGAAATGGTAGTCCCAATTAATGGGTTAAACCTCGAGAGAGTAATCACCCTACTTGAACCCTAGTTGCTTGGTCTAATTGGCCTACCCAATTGGTCTCGAGAGAGTCAATTGTGTAAAATCGCTCTCTCAACCGAGAGGTGTGAGAGTGGGTACAATTGTGCAACCGTTATAACATTGATCCCAAATATGTCAATCTATTGTTAGTAGTTTCTACCCGTTAGTTAACCACCTAGGTGATGCCATGACCCTGGTGCCTTTCTCTATATTAATTACATCTTAGCAAATATTTCTCTTAGCATAATTTAGTCTTATTCTTAGTTGATAATAGTAGTGATAATAAGAAAATCCAAAAATGTTAGAAGTACAATTAGAAGCACAATCACATTCTTAGTCTATACAAATACACATTCCAAGCTCCCTGTGGAATATCGACCCCGATACCACTATTCGGGTAAAAGTCTTAGCGCTCGCTCTTCTTACCGTTGTGTAAGGTTGAGTTTCTTGCGATCACCTACCTTGGGCACAACGAGGTTCCTAAATAGGATACGAATTTATATCTCCGCAATATGTGTTTAAATATCTCAAATATTTCAGTATCGTTACTGACTTGTTACCTTTTATTTTTCTTCATTTTTGATTATTCCCATCCCCATAGGTTGATTCACTGATACTGGCCTCATTAGCGTATCACACCAGATCTAGTGGCCCTCCACCTCCTCCTTCTCCAAGCAACACAAAAAGTAGAGGAAAAGCAAATATGGATGACTTAAGCGGAATCTTAATGGAAAATATTGAGAACGCAGACACTTCCGATGGACGTAGTACTCCAGCCCCAAATGATCTGGTTTTAAGACTAGAACAAAAGATACTATAACTACAAAGAGAACTTGAGCAGGTCCGTAACTTGGGAAACCTGTCACTCACCCTCAATATCCCTGATGTCCACCAACAAAACGAATAGAACCCAGCACCTCCCTAAAACACACAAAACCAACAGCTACAAAATCCTACCGCTCCGAATCAATACGCAACTCCACCCTAAAATATCAATCCATTGCCGATACCGACTCGAACACAACAACATCATCAACTAATTCAGTACCCACCGACCACCACCTACCACACTCCCAAAAATACACCACCACTAATTCTCGGTCCATAAAACTCCACTAATGACCATTACTATACCCAAGTTCCTGGCACCTATCAAAGCAACACTATATACATGGAAACTCTACCCCAACCAATCTCCTGTGCACCGGAGCCCTCTGAGAAGGACCTGCTTATTAAAAACATGGATGAAGAACTCAAGAAGTTAACAAGCCGAGTTCAAGGTATTGAAGGCAACAGGGGAATAGAAGGATTAAATTATGAAGATATGTGCATACAGTCGGATGTCGAACTTCTAGAAGGATACAAACTTCCCAAGTTTGAGATGTTCAATGGTACATGTTATCCCAGGGTTCATCTAAGGACTTACTATGACAATCTTGTCGGGGTCGAGAAAGATGAAAAGATCCAGATGAAGCTCTTTATGAGGAGTTACTAGGGACGTTTTGTCCTGGTACATCAGCTAGAATCCCAAGAAATGGGCTAACTGGGTAAGCATGGCATCATAATTCATGGATCGATTCATGTTTAACACAGAGAATGCAACGAATACCTTTTACATTAAGAGTCTCAAGAAGAAACCAACTGAAACTCTCCTCGAGTATGCTACTTGTTGGAGGTCGGAAGTAGCCAAGGTCAGTCCCTCTCTAGACGAAGAGCTGATGAATAAATTCTTCGTCAGGGCACAAGATCCACAATATTACGAGAGGTTGATAGGCATCAAAAATCATAAATTCTCTAATATCTTCAAGCTCGGGGAAAAGATCGAGGAAGGAATCAAGAGCGGGATAGTACTGGTAGCCTAGGGCCCATAATCTCCACTTACATATCAGACACCTCTACCCACATATCAAATACCTTCCACTTATCAGACACCTCCACCCACAATTCAAACATCTCTGCCTATATACCAAGCATCACCGCCTACATATCAGCCTTCATCTCCCAGATATTCCCAGCCAGCCTCTGTTCATAGCACCTACAGCTCCCAACCGTGCCACTTCCAAACGCCACCAGCTCACCAAAATTACCCAATACCAAGACCCAACTTCGACCGCAAACCACCCAAATAATACACCGCCATTACTGAGCCCATCGATCAACTATATGAAAGGTTGAAAGTAGCATGCTACGTCACTCTTGTTCATGCTGTAGCACTAGAGAATCCACCCCAATCGGTCAACCCGAACAAAACCTGTGCGTACCATTCTGGCATCAAAGGTCACACTATTTATGAATGTCGAACATTGAAGGATAAGATCCAAATGCTAAATGATAACAAGGTCATACAAGCAAAAAAAGTCACACCTAATGTCCACAATGATCCCCTCCCTGATCACAGAGGTGATGGTGTACATGTGATAGAGACAAATGAAGAATGGGACCTAGAGGGGTCGATCAGGTTTATTCGAGAAGGCGATGACTTTAAGGTTGTAGTCACTCTTACTCCTATTGTGGTTCAAACTCAGGAACCTATTGATGTTGAGGTAGCCACATCAGTTCCATTCGAGGTGGAAGTGGCTCCGCTCGCAGCCATCTCCGTTCCATTTGAAGTAGAAGTGGTCACACCTTTCAGTGTGATGGTGTCAACCACACTCTCATTCAACCCAAAGGCAATACCCTAGGATTATGTTGCCGAGGCTCGATGAAAAAGGAAGGCCAAGGTAGAGGAATTTGATGCTACACAAGGAATGACTAGAACTGGAAGAGTCTATACACCGGAACATTTGGGAGGATCAAGTAAGAACACCAATAAGAGGCAGCCTATTATTGAGACTGGTCCAGATAACTTGTGGAGGAAATTAGAGGCAAAGGAGTACTCTATCATTGACCATCTTAACAAAGTCGCTGCTCAGATATCTATCCTGTCACTATTGCAAAATTCAGAGGCACACAAGAACACCTTAATAAAAGTATTGAGCGAGGCTTATGTGTCCAACAACATCACTGGTGGAGAAATGGCCAACATGGTTGGGCAAGTGCTTGAGAGCCAAAAGATTATCTTCCACGAAGATGAGCTATCACCCGAGGGTTTGAATCACAATCGAGCATTGCATATCACGATGCAATTTGAAGATAAGTTCATTTCCAGGGTCCTAGTTGATGGAGGTTATAGCCTAAATATTTGTCCATTGGACACTCTGAAGAGGTTGGACAAGGGTTTCTATGAGATACGGGTAGGAAACATGAATATGAAGGCTTTCGATGGGTCCCAAAGGGCCACAATCGGGGAAATCAACCTTTACTTGCAGATGGGGACAACTTGGTTCGACGTTGAATTCCAAGTTCTTGACATACCGGCCTCATACAATCTTCTATTAGGCCGACCATGGATCTATGCTGATGGGGCCATGCCTTACACACTACATCAAGCCGTGAAGTTTGAATGGAAAGGAGGCTGGGAGGGGAAACCTATCATCACATCGAACGGGTCAATGTCGTCGAGAAGGATAAGTGGTGGAGTAACAAAATAGAAAGCATGCTAGCATGGTCCAGGTATGAACCCGACAAAGAGTTGGGAAAGAACCTCCAAGGCATCACCAAAGTAATACAGCTAAAAAACCATGGTACCACATTTGGACTCTGATACCAGAACACATGGCAAGAGTACATGAATTCGTCGCCTCCATGGCGTGGACCATATTACCCTTTTGAGTAGCCAGTTCCATATTTGGAACAGGCTTTCCGCTAGGCTGACACAATATGGGGAACTGAAGAACAAGAAGTACTAGCTGGGCTAAAGGATTTGTTCTTGGAAGATGGGGATATGGACTGCAGTGCCATAATTGAGGAGGAGGAGGAAGAAGGTGTCACCATTCATACTGTGACAAAGGGAGTTGCTCTAAAAACTGGACCGCCACACCATCCCGAAGTCCCTGGGTAGCTTGGCAGAATTTACTTCTATAGCCATTATATGCGTTTAAGATTTGCCGTAATTTTGTTTTAAGATTTCTTTGTTTCAAAATAAATGCTCGATTCATCGAGCCAAGATTTGTTGGAACAATTTTCTCAGTTTTAATCGAATGCATTTGTCCTTTATCATTATTCATTACTATATTTATACTTTTCCCTTCTACAATGTTATTATTACTTTTCTTGATAAACCACTGACTGTGACATGTAATGAGGCAACGCAACATGAGAATAGTGACTCAGAGGAAAAAGATGAGATACCTGAGGAAATTTTCAGAGAGGTTGAAAATTTTGAGAATAATCCTAAGTCCAATCGGGACGAGATCGAAGCAATAAATTTGGGAGACGCCAAGACCATCAAAGAAACTCGCGTCAGCATTCACTTATCACCAACAGAGAAAGAGGAGTACATCTTTTTCCTAAAGGAGTACGAGGATATCTTCGCATGGTCGTATGACGACATGACCGATTTGAGCACTTCCATAGTGGCTCACAAGTTGCCTACTAATCCCATCTTTCCGCCAGTGAAGCAGAAACTCAGAAGTTCAAGCCAGACATGAGCTTGAAAATCAAGGAGGAAGTTACCAAGAAGATCAAAACCAAGGTTCTCAGGGTGGTGGAGTACCCAACTTGGTTAACCAACATTTTGCCAGTGCCGAAAAAGGATAGGAAAGTCAGAGTATGTATTGATTATCGGGATTTAAAGAGATCAAGTCCCAATGACGACTTTCCACTACCAAACATACATATTCTGATCGATAATTACGCCAAGTATGAACTCCAATCTTTTGTAGATTGCTTCGCGGGTTATCACTAGATTTGGATGGATGAAGAAAATGCAGAAAAAATAGCTTCCATCGTACTGTGGGGTGTATACTGTTAAAAATGATGCCATTCGGTTTGAAGAACGTTGGGGCCACTTACATGATAGCCATGACAACCATCTTCTATGATATGATACGTAAATAAATAGAGGTGTATGTGGACGATGTCATTATCAAATCCAAGAGGGCCGCAGATCATATAGCAGACTTGAGGAAGTTCTTCGACATGCTAAGGAGGTACAAATTGAAGTTGAACCCCGCAAAGTGTGCATTCCAGGTTCCCGTATGGAATTTACTGTATTTTATCATCAGTCGTTAGGGGATCGAGCTGGATCCGTCTAAAGTCAAGGCTATTTAGAAGTTACCGCCACCTAAGAGCCAAAAGGATGTGATGAGCTTCCTAGGATGACTCAACTACATCAGTCGATTCATAGCACAGTCCACAGTCATATGTGAACCCATCTTCAAGATAATGAGAAAAGATGTCGAGACAAGTTGGACCGAGGATTGTCAGAAAGCTTTTGACAAGATTAAGGAGTACGTGTCCACACCACCGGTTCTGGTCCCACCAGAACCAGGACGACCTTTGCTACTCTATCTATCTGTATTGGATGGAGCTTTTGGATGTGTTCTAGAAAAACATGATGAGATTGGAAGAAAGGAGCAAGCCATATATTACCTAAGTAAAAAATTCACGCCTTATGAAGCACGATATTCTCTACTCGAATGCACTAGATGTGCTTTGACCTGGACAACTCAGAAATTAAGGCATTACTTCTGTGCCTACACCACCTACCTCGTATCAAGGATGGATCCTTTGAAGTACATATTTCAGAAGCCCATGCCTATTGGGAATTGGCTAAATGGAAGATGTTACTGAGTGAGTTCGACATCGTCTATGTAACTTAAAAGCGGTCAAGGGACGAGCATTAGCAGATCACCTTGCTGAAAATCTAGTGGGAGGAGAATACGAACCCTTAAAAAACATATTTTCCTTATGAAGAAGTATCATTTGTAGGGGAAGACATTACCGAACCCTACGACGGTTGGAGAATCTTCTTTGACAGAGCTGTAAATTTTAAAG
Source organism: Nicotiana glauca (assembly GCA_026770625.1). Lineage (NCBI taxonomy): Eukaryota > Viridiplantae > Streptophyta > Magnoliopsida > Solanales > Solanaceae > Nicotiana > Nicotiana glauca. The sequence goes on along the minus strand of MU702077.1, from coordinate 10,097 downwards.
GAGTTGGCATTGGAGCAGTTCTAGTTTCAGAAACGGGTCAGCATTATCCGGTATCTACTAAGCTCAAATTTCCTTGCACCAACAACATGGCAGAATATGAAGCCTGCATACTAGGGCTCAACATAGAAGTAGACATGAATATTCATGAGTTGTTGGTGATTGGTGATTCAGATTTTCTTGTACACCAGGTACAAGGAGAGTGGGTGACCAAGAATTCCAAGATATTGTCATATCTGCACCATGTAAAATAATTGAGGAAGATTTTTACAAAGTTAGAATTATGACATGTACCCAGAATTCAAAATGAGTTTGTCAACGCATTAGCCACCTTGTCATCCATATACAACATCCAGATAAGAACTACATTGACCCCATTTCGGTGAGGATCCATGATCAGCCGACAAACTGTGCTCAAATCGAGGAAGAAGTAGATGGAAAGCCTTGGTTCTATGACATCAAAGAATACTTATCAAAAGGATAATACCTGGAGCATGCAAATCACAATCAGAAACACACGCTCCGGAGATTCTCAAATCATCTCTTTCACAATTGAGGGAACTTGTACAGAAGAACTCCTGATTTGGGTTAACTAAGATGTGTCGATGCGAAGGAAGCCTCTAAGATGCTTGAGGATTTGCATGTTGGGACCTGCGGTTCGGACATGAGTGGTTTCATCTTGGCTAAAAACATACTCACGGCAGGTTACTTCTAGATGACCATGGAGACAGATTGCATCTAGTATGTCCGCAAATGCTTTCAATGTCAAGTGTATGCCAATATGATAAAAGTGCCACCAAATGAGCTCAATGCAACAAGCTCACCTTGTCCATTTGCCGCTTAGGGAATGGATGTCGTTGGTCCAATTGAGCCCACTGCTTCAAACAGACACAAGTTTATTTTGGTAGCCATTGAAAATGGGTAGAGGCTGCATCTTACAAAGTTATAACCAAGAAAGTCATCACATATTTTGTCAAGGATCGTATTGTTTGCCGATTCGGAGTTCCCGAGTCCATTATTACTGATAATGCTGCCAATATCAACAGTGATCTAATAAAAGCTATGTGTGAAACCTTCAAAATCAAGCACAAGAATTCCACAGTCTACAGATGGAGCCGTAGAAGCCGCCAACAAAAACATCACGAAGATGCTAAGGAAAATGGTAGAAAACCACAAACAATGGCAAGAGAAACTACCCTTTACTCTGTTAGGGTACCACACTACAATTCACACGTCAACTGGGGCAGCCCCCTACATGTTGGTTTATGGTACCGAGGCTGTCATCCCAGTCGAGTTAGAGATTCCTTCTTTAAGAATTATACAAGAAGCTAAACTTAGTGATGCATAATGGATAAGGAGCCGCTATGACCAATTGGCCCTTATCGATGGAAAGAGGATGAACACAATATGTCACGGTTAACTTTATCAGAACTAAAAGGTCAAACCAAGACGGTTCGCACAAAGACATCTGGTATTGAAGAAAATCTTCACATATTAAGATGAAGCCAAAAGGAAGTTCTCTCCCAGTTGGAAAGGTTCGTACATGGTTCACAGGGTACTGACAGGAAGAGCACTCATACTTGACGAAATGGACGGAGAGATCAGGCCAAATCCAATCAATTCAGACTCAGTCAAGAGACACTATGCTTAGATACTTTGCATTTCCTCATTTGATGTAATTGAACTACGCTTGACCTGATTCCCACTTAAGAGGGGATACATAGGCAGCCTTATAGGTTCGGTCATATTATAATAAAATTTTCATTCCCTCCCCCCTCCCAAGATCAGAACAAGGACAGAATCTTGATGAGGGTCCTCAAAATTCTGAAACAAGTCCAACCAACGGTGTCACATGCCAAGAAGTCAGTAATCAGTCGAGAACTGGGGCAGAATTTTGAGAAGCATTCTCAAAATTCTGGAGAATGTTCAGCAGGGTCCGTCATCCGCAATCAATTAAAGGTCATCTACCAAACTGGGGCATAATTTTAAGAAGGACCCTCAAAATTCCAATATGAGAGAGTTTCAATGCCTTCGAAACATGTTACAGTCCCTAGTTCATCAAAATTATTTGATATGTTTCCAAAACAACTCTATTTTTATCGATAATTGCATATTTTCAAAAATTCTATCACTATAACAGTCAGGTGTCACCCTGGGGAACTCGAAACGCTTTCAGAACGGAGCAAAGGAAAGCTAGCCGACAGAAGCAAGAACCAACCGCCCCCTCACAGAACTTACAGTTTTTCTTTGAACACAGGCACGTCTGACGATAATATCCACAGATATATGACTGTAGCACGATTACTATCAATCAAGCCATCAAACACCGAATATACATTTCCAACTAAGACACATGTTACTTTTACTTACTATTTGCTCTCTTCCTGAGGCTAATCCCTAACTCCAAACTTGCATGAGGCTAATCCTGGCCTCCCTATTTGCATGAGTCTAATCCCTGACTCCACATTTGCATGAGGCTAATTGCCTCCCTAGCTGCATAAGGCTAATCCCGAGCTCCCTATTTGCATGAGGCTAATCCTTGCCTCCATAACTGCATGAGTCTAATCCTTGACTCCCTACTTGCATGAACGTAATTCCTGACTCCATACCTACATAAGTCTAATCCCTGACTCCACGTTTGCAAGAGGCTGATCCTTGCCTCCCTATGTGCATGAGTCTAATCCCTGACTCCTCGTTTTCATGAGGCTAATACTTGCCTCCCTATATTTACATGAGTCTAATCCTTAACTCCATGAAGCTAATCCATGCCTCCATACCTGTACGAGGCTAATCCCTGCCTCCATATTTGCATGAGGCTAATCGTTGCCTCCATAATTATATGAGTCTAATCCTTGACTCCCTACTTGCATGAGTCTAATTCCTGACTCCATGTTTGCATGAGGCTAATCCTTGCCTCCCTATGTGCATGAGGCTATTCCCTGACTCCATGTTTGCATGAGGCTAATCCTTGCCTTCCTATTTGCTTGAGTCTAATCCTTAACTCCATACTTGCATAAGTCTAATCGCTGACTCCACGTTTGTATGAGGCTAATCCTTGCCTCCTTATATGCATGAGTCTAATCCCTGACTCCACGTTTGTATGAGGCTAATCCTTGCCTCCCTATATTTTCATGACTCTAATCCTTCACTCCATGAGGTTAATCCTTATCTCCACATTTATATGAGTCTAATCCTTGACTCCATGTTTGTATGAGTCTAATCCTTGCCTCCCTATCTGCATGAGTCTAATCCTTGACTCCATGAGGCTAATCCTTGCTTCCACACTTGCATGAGTCTAATCCTTGACTCCATACATGCATGAGTATAATCCTTGACTCCATACTAGTATGAGTATAATCCTTGAATACATGAGGCTAATCCCTACCTCCACATTTGTATAAGGCTAATTCTTGCCTCCACATCCGCATAGGACTAAGCATTGTCCCTCTTTGCACATATATTATTCTATTGCTAATACTATCTATTTGCTTTTCAATCGGACTAAGCTCTGCCCTCCATTTCACAAGATTAAGCCTTGTCTTGTTAACATATTATTATTGCATCTTATGGGCTGAAATATCGCTAATGTGTCCAAAGGCGTCATAGTCTAAATGTGTCATCCACATAACCGGAAGACACCATGCCATGGCTTGAGGATCTCTCAAATTTGCATATTATTATTCAAAGGCGTCACGATTCGGAGGCACCATCTTCTTGGCCCGAGAACATCATTTCTTGGCCTGCGAATCCCTTATCATATGCTTCATGGTCCAGGACATCATGTTCTGAGGACGACATCTTCAACCGTCCAAAGAAAACTCCTCATGGTCTGAAAGGAATTTGCAACATGTTTAAAATTTTGCAAATACGTTTGTAGCATCTTTTATCTGTAGGTAACCAATTAGCAACTGTTATCCTAGCAGGAGACACTTCGCACCGGTTCACTCTAATCGTCCGGATCTTTAACCACTTACCGTAACCATTTGCGCATCGTGTGTCTGTCCTTGTAGTAATTTCATCGGGATACTCCGCGGATGAATCTAGAACTACAAATGGCCTGATTCCTGTAAAACCAGGGATATGTAGGCAACTCGAACACCGGAGTTTGGCATCTGTCTTTCAAAACATCCCGTCTGGTCAAAATTGGACATCATTTCTTTACCCGAAAACTCTTTCATCCTTCCCGGGTAAAGAGGGGCAACTGTTGATACCCAATTTTTCGCATATATTTTTTTAATATGCATAAATACTTTCAAATAGAATATATATGCATATATAAGCATGCACAAGGTTTTTATAATTGTAGGGATTTAAAATTAATTTATTTCCCTCCCTTTTATTCATAAAATCTCCAATAATTATTTCTCAAACTATTATTATTGTAATTTAGTCAGTTAATTTTTATAATTATGCCAAAATATGAATAATATATTTTTTATACATTTTTATAATTGCATTTGGTATTTTCTAAGCTAAATTGCACATAATTGCAATGTTAGCCCTTTTAACGTATAATTACATTTTATATGCATAAAATTGGTTCCTATATTTTTAAAATGATAAATATATATTTTAAATCATTTTGGCACATAAAATTATTTTTAGAAAACTATTTATTATTTATTATAAATTAAATAGGGGAAATTGGCTATTTATATTATATCCAGATTGTCATTTCTATTATACCTCGATTGGACCCAACCCCAGCCCAATTTCATACCCAACTACCCGACCCAGACCTTATACCCGTTCACCCGACTCGGAATCCATTAAATCCTGGCCATTGATCTCCCAAATCAACGGCCCGTATCATTTCCTTCCTTTTTTAATTCCTAACACCCCTTAGCCCTAATCATTCCCTACGACTCGCTGCCCTCAGATGCTATCATCTTCTCTCTTCTCTCAACCTAACCCTAACACCCTTTCAACCACCTCCCTTCTCTGGTCTTCTCCGGTGACCACCCTTTAACCCCAAGCCTCCAATGGCTCATCCATTTCCTTGCTCATCTTCTTTGAGGCCGTCATAGTCCTTGGGCCATGCCGACATATATCTAAGGCTTACTATTTTGGTTGTTCATGGCTTCTCCGGTGTGATTTTGAGCAAAATCACAACATATTTGTTACGATCTTTGAAGTTCTAGGCAGGTTCTTCCGTATCTATTTGGGTTTCTATTGAAACCCTAATTTTTTACATCTCCTAGATCTATGCTACTTTTAACGACTCGAGCCTATTCCTTTGATGTTTTATATGACTCTTGAATCTCTTTCACAAAATCATCGATTTCCAGTTGTTTTTACATTCTTCTAAAGTTAGGTTTCTCGGAGCTTCTTCTATACTTTGTTTAAACCGATTTTTTATGTGTAAACTTCTATCATGTGCATATATCGGCTGATTCTATGTTCTTACTGCTTTTTCAACTCGCCTATACTAAAATCTCTAATATTTCTATATTTTTTTCTGGTTTGGTCCTGTATGTTAGCATTATTACTCGATTCTTGTCAAGTTTCTGTGATTACCTTACTTTGAGTATGTGCTTACTGAGTTCTTAGCCTATACAGCTTCTATGTGATTATGTTCATCTTGATTGTTCAAAACATGCCTGTTATGCTTACTCTATTTGTATAATTGAGTATGGAATCATAACTTCCTCTTAATTGATTCCGGTTTCTTTATTTTATGGTTTAATTGAAAGATTTTCCTTTAAACCCTAATTTTCTACCTCGACTGTTTAAATTAACTGATTCTCCTACCTTATTTGATGTGGTACTTGTCACACCTCCTTTTGGCACTACCGTACCCCGCGAAGGGCATGGTAAAGGGAGTTTTTCCAATTAAAGGACGATCAAAAATAGATTCGTTTATTAAGAGATTCAGAGTCGCCACTTGGGAGATTTATGGTGTCCCAAGTCACCGGTTGAATCCCGAATCGAGGAAAGGTTTGACTCTATTTAACAATCCGCGAACCAGAAAT
>MU702075.1:20774-49148 GCA_026770625.1 Nicotiana glauca | reverse complement strand
AAACAATAAAATAGCAAGAGATTAACAGTATCGAAGTCTGATGAGAACTAATGAACACAGCGAAGTGATAAGACAGATCAATGGAATATAATACTGCAAGACAAACAGAAACACAGAGTAAATACATCAATATTACAAGAATACCGACGAGGGTCTCCCAGGATAACGTCCTGTAGCCCTTTTCTCAACTGTCCAATGGAACTTCCCGGGATACCGTCCCATAGTCCAAATCTCATATCAATATCAAAGAATCTCCCGGTATACCGTCACATAATCCAATCATCAGTGTGCACGGGGATCTCCCGGGATACCGTCCCGTTGTCCCAAAATAAAAGTGCAGGGGGATCTCCTGGGATACCATCCCGTAGTCCCAAAATAAAAGTGTAGGGGGATCTCCCGGGATACCGTCCCGTAGTCCCAAAAATAAAAGTGCAGGGGGATCTCCCGGGAATCAAACCCGTAGTCCCAAAGTAAACAAACAAGGGGGAACTCCCGGAAATTCCTAATCCGTAGTCCCAATGTAAATGCGCAACCAACATCAGAGAAATATTCAGAAATTTAAGTACACAATACAAGGCATCAAGGAATACTGGTCTAACATGCTCCACGTAATCACAGTTAAGACAATCTAAGCAAATAGGCAGCTTGGATCAATTAAACATGCTTTTCTACGCTAGCACACACTGTAAAAGCAAGTAAAATAAGGCAAATATGAAAGAGAATCCAAATCAAGTAATTAAGTAAAATCCAGTTTTCAACAATTTGCTCAAGTACGCGCTCATCACCTCATNAATCTATTCAAACCAATTTCATATTGTAAATAAAAATTCAAGAAATTTATTCTGCAATTAAATTCTAAGCTAATACGCGAAATTATGTAAAATGACCAAAATATCTCTCGGGCCCCACATCTCGGAAAATTAAGAAATTTACATTTTCGGAATCCTCGTCTCGCCACGAGTCCGTACATATAAAATTCACAAGAATCGGAGTCCATTTGACCCCCCAAATTGCCAATTTAGGCTCTCTTAGGTTTCAAGCCCCAAACACCATTTTTACCCTTTAATCCCTTGAAATTCCGTGATTAATTCATGTTTTTACACCATAACAACATAATCCGATTTCAAATATTCATACATGATGAAACCCCTTCGAATCCTCTTCAAAATCGCCCAAAAACTGACTTGGTTCGAAGCATAACTTGTGTTCTTTCTTCTGAAATTCGCGAACACTGGTTTTATCAAAACCCCCGGCATTTTCGCTTCTGTGGTCCAGAAACCGCACCTTCGGTACCGCTTCTACGCAAAATGGACCGCTTCTGCGGTCCCACTTAAAAATCTCGAGGATCGCTTTTGCGATAAAAATTTCCGCATATGCGGCCTCCCCAGACCGCTTCTGTGGTCATATGTCCGCTTCTGCGGCCCCGCCTACGCGGTCAAAAATCCGCTTCTGTGAAATTCCCCTGGACCCTCTTGGACCGCTTTTGCGGCTATCCAACCGCATCTGCAGAACCGCTTCTGTGGTCCTTTTTCCGCAGATGCGTAAACAACAGAAGCAGAACTCTCAATTAAAGCAATAATTCAAATTCTCCCCGTTTAACCATCCGAAATCACCCCGAGGCCCCCTGGACCACAACCAAAAGCACAGACATGATCTAATACATTATTCAAACTTGCTCGCATCATAAAAACGCTATCATTAACATCAAAATCCTCATTTATCATCAAATCAAAGTCTAAATTTTCTTAAAACTTCCGAATCTCACATCCAATCAAAAACCCAACCAAACGATGTCCGAATGACCTGAAAATTTATAGACATATCCAAAATCAGTTAACGAAGCTACTGCAACTCTCGGAATTCCATTCCGACCCTCGGATCAAAATCTCACTATCGGACTGGAAACTTAAAAAATTCAAACTTCGGCATTTCAAGCCTAAAAGAAACTACGGACCTCCAAATAACATTCTGAACACGCTCCCAACCCCGAAATCACCTAACGAAGCTAACAGAACCATCAGATTTCCATTCCAAGTTTGTCTTCACATTGTTCTGAATACGGACCATTTTTCAACTCTTAAGATCTGATTTAAGGACTAAGTGTCCCAAAACGCTCCGAATCCTAGAACTGAATGTCCCGGGAAACCAAAATAGCAGAAATGAACTTAGAGAAAGAAGTTAATAGGGGATTGGGGCATAAATTCCAAAAATGACCGGCCGGGTCGTTACATCCTCCTACACTTAAACATTTGTTCCTTCTCGAACGAGCATAGAAAACATACCTGAAGTAGCAAAAAGATGAGGGTACAGGCTACGCATATCCTGCTCGGCCTCCTAAGTTGCCTCCTCGGCCGGCTGACCCCGCCACTGGACCTTCACCGAAGCGATGTTCTTTGACCTCAACTTTCTGATCTGCCTGTCCAAGATGGCCACTGGCTCCTCAACATAAGATAGATCCTTATCCTGCTGGGCTGGACTGAAATCCAACATGTGCGACGGGTCACCATAATATCTCTGGAGCATAGAAACATGAAATACCGAATGAACTCCAACTAGGCTGGGAGGTAAGGCAAGCTCATATGCAACCTCCCCAACTCGCTTCAAAATCTCAAAAGGCCCAATAAATCTCGGACTTAGCTTCCCCTTCTTCCCAAATATCATGACGCCCTTCATGGGTAAGACCCGAAGTAGAACCCGCTCGCCGACCATAAATGCCACATCGCGAACCTTCTTGTCCGCATAACTCTTATGTCTGGACTGGGCTGCACGGAGTCTATCCTGAATCACCTTGACCTTGTCCGTCGCATCCTGAACCATCTTTGTACCTAATAATCTGGCCTCACCCGGCTCAAACCAACCCACCAGGGACCTGCATTTCCTACCATATAGTGCCTCATACAGCACCATCTGAATGCTGGACTGATAGCTGTTATTGTAAGCAAACTCCGCCAATGGCAAAAAGTGATCCCATGACCCTCCAAACTCAATCATGCACGCACGGAGCATATCCTCCAAAATTTGGATAGTGCGCTCGGACTGTCCATCTGTCTGGGGGTGAAATGCCGTGCTCAGCTCCACTTGAGTGCCTAACTCCTGCTGCACGGCTCTCCAGAATCGTGAAGTAAAATTAGTGCCTATGTCTGAAATGATAGAAACTGGAATACCATGCAACCGGACGATCTCCCTGATATAGATCTCCACCAACTACTCCGATGAATAAGTGGTGCACACAGGTATGAAATGAGCGGATTTGGTCAGCCACTCCACAATGACCCAAATAGAATCAAACTTCCTCACAGTCCATGGAAGTCCAGATACGTAGTCCATGGTGATGCCCTCCCACTTCCACTCTGGGATCTCAATCTGCTGTAGCTGCCCACCTGGACGCTGGTGCTCATACTTCACCTGCTGGCAGTTGAGGCATCTAGACACATAGTCAACTATGTCCTTCTTCATCCGCCTCCACCAGTAGTGCTGCCTCAAGTCCTGATACATCTTCGCGGCACCAGGATGGATGGAATACCGCAAGCTATGGGCCTCAGCTAGAATCAACTCTCGAAGATCATCCACATTGGGCACACAAATCCGCCCCTGCATCCTCATCACTCCATCATCCCCGATGGTAACATCTCGAGCATCACCACGCCGAACTCTGTCCTGAAGGACAAGTAAATGAGGGTCATCAAAGTGTCGCTCCCTGATGCGATCAAATAGAGAAGACCGAGAAACCACACAAGCAAGAACCCGACTGGGCTCTGCNGGCGACTCAAGGCATCGGCGACCACATTGGCCTTGCCCGGGTGATAAAGAATGGTAATATCATAATCCTTTAACAACTCTAACCACCTCCTCTGACGCATATTCAGGTCCTTCTGCTCAAGCAAGTGCGGCAAACTCCGATGGTTAGTGTTGATCTCACAAGTCACTCCATACAAATAATGACGCCAGATCTTCAAGGCATGAACAATGGGAGCTAACTCAAGATCGTGGACAAGGTAGTTCTTTTCACGTACCTTCAACCGTCGAGACGCGTAGGCAATCACCCTACCGTCATGCATCAATACCGCTCCAAGTCCAACCCGTGAGGCATCATAATACACTGTATAAGTCCCCGAACCGGTAGGCAACATCAAGATAGGGGCTAAAGTCAAAGCTGTCTTGAGCTTTTGGAAGCTCGCCTCACACTCCTCTGTCCAATGAAATGGAGCACCCTTCAGGGTCAATCTAGTCATAGGAGCCGCGATCGATGAGAACCCTTCCACAAAGTGACGGTAATAACCCGCCAAGCCAAGGAAACAACGAATCTCAGTAGCTGAAGAGGGTCTGGGAAAACTCTGCACGGCCTCTACCTTCCTCGGATCAACTCGAATGCCCTCGCTCGACACCACGTGGCCTAGGAATGCCACAGAGCTCAGCTAGCACTCACATTTGGAAAATTTTGCATACAATTTTTGCTCCCTCAGAGTCCGAAGCACTACTCTCAGGTGCTGCTCATGATCTTCCCGACTCTGGGAATAAACCAGAATATCATCAATAAAAACGATCATGAATGAATCAATATATGGCCTGAATACACTGTGCATCAAATGCATAAAAGATGCTGGGGCATTAGTCAGCCCAAAAGACATAACAAGGAACTTATAATGACCATACCGAGTCCTGAAAGCAGTCTTCGGGATATCTGGCTCCCGAACCTTCAACTAATGGTAACCTGAGCGCAAATCAACCTTTGAAAGCACCTGTGCGCCCTGAAGCTGATCGAACAGATCATCAATACAAGGTAAAGGATATCGGTTCTTCACTGTAACTTTGTTCAACTGACGATAATCAATGCACATACGCATAGAACCGTCCTTCTTCTCACAAACAAAATAGGAGAACCCCATGGCGAAACACTAGGTTGAATGAAACCCTTACCCAACAACTCCTGTAACTAATTTTTCAAGTCCTTCAACTCAGGAGGAGACATGTGATATGGGGGAATAAAAATGGGTTGAGTGNAACCAGTCCATGCCCAGAATAATATCAAAATCAATCATACCGAGTAATAATAGATCAGCCCTGGTCTCAAAACCACAAATAGTAACCAAACACGACCGGTACACGCAGTCCATAACAAGAGAATCTCCCATAAGAGTAGAAACATAAACTGGGGCACTCAAAAAATCCCGAGGCACACCCAAATTACGAAGCAAAATAAGAGGACACATATGAATAAGTGGAGTTGGGATCGAATAGAACCGATGCCTCTCTGTGACAAACCAGAATAATACCTGTGATGACAGAATCGGAGGCAACCGCCTCGGTGCGAGCAGGAATGCAATAATATCTGGCCTTACCCCTCTCACGAGGGTGAAATCTATCTACCCGGCCTCCGCCCCTGGCAGGCTGGGCAGGTGGGGCAGCATTGGGAGCTGGAACCATAGCCTGAGAACTCTGAGAAACACACTGTGGCTGAGCAGTCTGTGAAGATGAACCCCTACCAAGTCTGGGGCAGTCCCTAACCACGTGACGTGTATCGCCATACTCGAAGCAAGCTCTGGGAGGATGTGGTGGCCGTGACTGACTGAAGCTAGGTCTGCTATACTGACCTCTGGAAGTACCCCACGCGGGAGGCGCGCTAGAAACTGGAGGCGCATAATAAGGCTCCTGAGGTGCTGGTGGAGCTGGAGTACTACCGGCTGCTGGCAAGGCTGAATGAACAGGACGACCGGAATAACCCCTACCATATCGACCGGCTGCTGCAGTACGGGCACTAGAGAAATGACCCGACTCACGAGACCTCTTGGCCTCCCTCTCTCCTCTCTCCCTAGTGAGCATACCCTCAATCCGTCTAGAAATACTCACCACCTGCTGATAAGGTACGTCCATATCTAGCTCTCTAACCATGCTAGACCGGATAGGCGGAATAAGACCCTCAATAAACCTCCGCACTCTCTCCCGGACCGTGGCAACCAAGGCCGGTGCATGTCTGGCCAACCGGGTGTAACGTATGGCGTACTCAGATACTGTCATAGTGCCCTGGCGCAACCGCTCAAACTCCGCATGCCAAGAATCCCTGAGGCTCTGGGGAACAAACTCCATCATAAACATATCAGAGAACTGTGTCCAAGTCAGCGAAGCAGACTCGACTGGACTATCCAACTCATAAGTTCGCCACCAATCATAGGCAGCTCCTCGAAGCTGAAAAGCAGTAAAAGAAAACCCACTGGACTCCACTATGCCCATAGTACGGAGAATGCAATGACACTCCTCCAAAAATACCAAGGCGTCATCTGAAGCTAGGCCACTGAACACTGGGGGATCATATTTCTTGAACCTCTCTAGCCTGCGCTGCTCATCTTTTGAGGTAGCTGACCCATCCCCGGGTTGTACTGGTGCTGCAGGCGGTATAGGAATAGCCTCTGGAACCTGCTCCATTGGCACTCCCTACCCAGGAGTGCGGGCTGCGGGAGTCTGGGCCCCTCCCCCGGCCTGAGATGTGGCTGCAGCAAGGGGAAGCAACCCCACCTGAGCCAAAGTAGTGTACATGCTCATGAACTGAGCCAGAGTCTCCTGGAGTGCTGGAGTAGTAGTGGTTGTAGTAGGTGTACCAGGTGCCTGTGCTCCGAACTTATCCACTGGTGGTACCTCAGCGACAGAGCGCGCGGGTGCTGCGGCTGCACCTCAGGCGCGTCCTTGACCTCTACCCCGGCCCTGGCCTCTAACGGTGGCAGCAGGAGGCGCGGGTGACTGGTCCTCGCGTGTAGCACGTGTCCTCACCATCTGTGAGAGAATAGAAGACAAAAGTTTAGAATTTGTGTCAAAACATCACACGACAAGGAATCCAAAAGAAATGAAGATTTTTCCTAAACAGTTACATAGCCCCTCGTAGATAAGTACGGACGTCTCCGTACCGATCAGCGAGACTCTAATAAACCGGCCTGTGTACCGTGACTCCTATGAACCTAGGGCTCTGATACCAACTTGTCACGACCCTAGTTCACCAATTGTGAACACGTCATGACGGCACATAGTTTTCGCAACCTGGTAAGCCTAACACCTTGCGGAAGTAATAACAATTGCGAAATTTGAAATAAAAACTAAATAACATGAATAATGTATACAGTTTTCGCCTGGCACATACACTTTAATACCAAATATTGAAGTAACCTCCAAGACCCGAAAACCCACGGGCAACACAGGCTATGAGAAATCTAACACTGCTCTAATCACAAGAATATTCTAATATAAAGAAGGATCTAAATAACATCTAATAACTAGGGGTAAAATGAGAAGGAGGCTTTGCGGATCTGCGGACGTAGCAGATGTATACCTCAAGTCCCCAATACGCTCCCTGACAGCTACTGATGGTATGCCTGCTCAGAAGCACCTGGATCTGTACATGAAAAACATTCGCAAAAGAGGCGTGAGTACACCACAGCGGTACTCAGTAAGCGCCAAGCCTAACCTCGGTAGGGTCGTGACATAAGGTCCACCATTGATTCATAATATATCTGATAGTATAGTGGTGGTGATGTATACCAAGGGCATTTCCAAATAGATTGCAAATGTAACTAGCAGTTTGGCCCTCTACAAAAATATTATTAATATTATTGTAGTTAGGATTACTATAGTAGTTACATCTGGAAATAATTTGTTTATCAAAATTAATAATCACATCATCAAAGGGAAGTTTTCTATGCCTTAACCTCCATATCATACATGACATTTTAAAAGGAATTGCAGAATTTCATACCTTTTCTATAAATTGAACTTTTGGATTAGTATTCTTTAGCATATTCCATGCACTCTTGTTTGAGAACTTGCTATTTCCCGAATGGGCCCAAATAATTTGATCTTCCCTGTTTTTATTGCCAATCAAAATAATTTGGATTTGTTGAATCATTTGATCTAGTAGGAGCTCTTTCAATTTATTTCTATTCCATTGACCTTCAGAGATGAATTCCCTTACCAGTAACTTCGAATTCTTTAGCGTATCAGGGAGCTGTTTTGCCAAAGGGCCATGAAGGGACCAATGATCCCACCAGAAGTTACTAGAGCCAAAGTTTACCTGCCACACAATATGATTCTCTGCAATTTCTCTCATTTTGACGACATGTCCCCATGTATGAGAATTACCTAGAGTAATCTTTTTTGAGACAAGATGAGATCTATTAGAAAATTTATTTCTAATAAATGTAGCACAAAGAGATGATGTAGACCTAATCCTCCACCACCTTTTCATAGCTAACATGTTACTAATGTTTTCCCTTTTTCCAATTCTAATGCCTCCTTTATCAAAGGGATGGGAAATATCGTTCCACGAACTCCAATGATATTTTTTAAGGTCCTCAAAGGAGCCCCAGAAGAAATCAGCAAAGTGTTTCTCAATTAGTCTAAATACTCCCTTGGGAGGAGACATAACTGAGAGACTATACATAGGAATGGACTGAAGAACATTCTTAATAAGAATAACCTTTCCCCATAAGACAACATTTTACCTTGTCAGCCTTTAAGCCTTTTCATTTTGCTCATCATATTTTCCAAAAAGACTGTTTTCTTCCTACCCATATACAGAGGACACCCTAGATAATTAAAAGGAAAATTGTTGCCCATAAAGCCAGAGTATGTCCTAATCCTGTTAATTCTAGTGGAAGATGCATTAGGAGCAGTTAATAAATAACTATTATCCATTTTAACCATTTGACAAGAGTTTTTTTCATAGTTGTTAATAATAGCGATAACTAACTTTATAGACATAGAACTTCCACTACAGAAAATAACTATGTCATCAGTATAAGCAAGGTAGTTAATCTTAGGGACATTTAGGGGCATGGAAAAAAATGAAATTGCAGTTTCTGTACAAATATTTGAGAAATTTAGATAGCACTTCAGCATCGATAATAAAAAGAGTAGGGGAAAAAGGGTCCCCTTGCTTAATTCCTTGAGAAGAAGAGAAGAAACCATGTCTCTTACCATTAATAATGACTGAGTATCAAACATTAGTAATGAGATTGTGCACCAACTTAATCAAATTATCAAAGAAACCAAATTTCCTAAGAACAACATATAGGAACTCCCAGTCCATTCTATCATATGCTTTAGTCATCTAATTTAATAGCGACATTACCTCCATGATTAGGTTGAAAAATATTAGGAAAAATTTCTTGAGCTATCAAGACATTCTCAGAAATGCGCCTATCCATAACAAAGACACTTTGATTAGGAGAGACTAATTTATGCGATAAAGTGTTAACTCTAAGAGATACAATTTCGGAGATAATCTGATTTGTAAAGTTAGATAAGCTAATGGGTCTAAAGTCCGAAAAAAGTAGAAGGATTGTAATTTTAAGGAATTAGTGCCAAACAAGTATGAGAGTAAAATTTAGTCAAACCTTTTCCTTTGAAAAAAGCATTCACAAAAGCATTCACATCCCTTTCAATTATGTTCCAACAACATTGAAAAAAGTTGCCATTGTAGCCATCTAGAACTACTGTGCTATGAGGGCTAAGGATAAACACTGCTTCCTTGATTTCTGCTTCTTCTGGCACCATGCCAAGCATTCTATTATCATCACCTGAAACACAAAAAGGAATTAAATCTAGGATAAAATTGTTAATAGTAGGAGGGGGAGATTAAAGAATTTTATAAGTGTCTCACAGCTCTATTTGCTATTTTCTTCTACTATTTTAGATACAATTAACATGTTGCCTTATTCCCTTTTCTCTAAGAATAAAGTGAAAGTAATTGGCATTTTATCCCCTTCTTCAAACAAGTTCATTTGAGATTTTTGTTTGATTATGGATTCTTGAAGGCTAAGCCATTTGATATACTGTGCATGAGCCATGTTGACCTCTTCTCTGCTCTTTTCTGAGTTTTCTTCTATTTCTATGTCCTCCAATTCTTGAAGTTTATCTTCCCAATTGGTAGTAGCATCATTAATATCACCAATTTCCTTCCTAGACCATTGAGGAAGTCTTTTACAAAGAGCCTTGAGTTTACTTTGAAGGATCCACATAGGATTCCCTGTAACTTCTGAACTCCATGATTCCTTTACAATTTTAAGAACCTCTCAATATTAACCCACCAATTCAGGAATCTAAAATAAGAAATATATTGGTGAGTAGAACTCAGATTCTTCATTAGAAGGGGCCTGTGATCCGAACCTGTTCTAGCCTGATGCCTAACAGAAGATCTTTGAAATAATTGATCCCAAATATCATTAACAAAAATTCTATCAAGCCTCTTCCAGATTCTCTTCCTCGGACTTATGTTGTTGCACCAAGTAAAATTAGAACGATTACAGCCAATGTCAATGAGACAGTTGTTGATACAAGTTTGAAACTCCAAGCTTATATACATCCTGTGTGGATAACTCTTGACATCCAATTTCCCCGCATATATTTTCAGTATGGAAAATGACTTCAAAATAGCATATATATGCATATATAAGTATGTCCAAGTATTTTATAATTTTCCATAATTTTAAAGGTTTTTAACTGAATTATTTCCCTTTTTATCCATAAAATCCAATTAATTATGTCAAAAATTATTATTTCTTGACGATTCATTTATTCGATTCTTACAATTACGCTAAAATATAGCTAAGGTAATTTTTGCATATTTTAACAAATTTATTTAATATTTTTCAGAGCTAAAGTGTAATTGCAACATTAGCCCCTTTTAAGATTTAATTAAGTTTATATTCATAAAATCAAGTCCTATATCTTCAAAGTGTTAATCATATGTTATAAATCATTTTAGTTCTTTCAATTTATTTCCCAAAATTAATTTATTACTTTTTATAAATTAAATAGGGAAAATTGGCTATTTAAATAATAGCCCAATTTCATTTCAATATAAACTAAATTAAATCCAATTTCCCCGGCCCAATCCCAATTATACCCCGACCCAATTGCAAATTGAACCAACCCACAACCGGACCTCTACTTATCCTTTTTAATCTAGGCCATTGATCATTCAGTCAATGGTAAGTATTTACCCTTACCTTAATTAATCCCAAATGACCCCAAAACCCTATCATTTGATACAATCCCCCGCCGTAGAATCCCCTCCCTCTCAAACTCTCTCTACACCACCCCCAAACCCTAGCCATCGCCACCCTAATCCACCCTAATACCTACAAAATCCATGGCCTTCCGGGGTCATTGAGATCTGTATATCAGCCTCCTATGGCTCCTGGGTGTTGGTTTCTATGTTTTCATGGCCAGGCCTTGAAGGGAACTGGTCCAGTTCTTGTTCGGCTATTGTTCATGGCCTTTCTACGGCTATCCATGACCTTTCTCCAGCCATTCATGGCCTTTCCTGGCAGATACTTGTCATTCGAGTTAGATCGTTAACTTTCGAGATCTTTCTCATCTCTTTTGGGTTTTCTGAAACACTAATCTTTCTTTTAGATCTATCTTGGATCTGTTCTTACTATGAACTTTTAAGTGTTTTCTCTAAGGGTCCTCAATGTTTCTTTCATAATGACTCTTCGTTTTTCCAATGATTAGGGTTTTTCTTCTAAGTTTTCTTCTCCGATCTTAATGTCGTTTGATAATTTTGCTATTTTTCTCATATTATTCTTCCATCCATTTCATCAAGTTGAAAACCCTAGTTCTCTTTTTAGTCTTATCCAAGTTTTAGAAGTTGTTTGCTTATATGTGTACTTGTTCTTTGTTTCTGACCCTATTTCCCTTGTTTGACTTGTTTGATTTTGAGTTCTTACCATCTCTTAAACTTGACTACTTTTGAAGCCCTAAATTTCTTAGAAGTTTTCTCACTTGCTAATATTATGAGAACTTTACATGTTTCTGACTTCTCTTACCTAGTACTATGTTCTTCCTCACTGTTGATTCTACGTGACTTGACCTACTTGACTACTGTGCCTCAAATGTTTGCTTTACTACTGAATCCCATACTTATTTCTGCTAGTATTGTAAGTTGTTTCTTTTGCCAATATGCTTTTCCTCGCATGTCTGATGCTTCTGCTAACTTTATTTATATACTGATTGATCTTCCTCGATTTATCTTGGTACTGAGACTGATTTCAAAAAGTATTCTTAAAAGCCCTAATTTCTACTCATCTGTTTAAAGTTAATTGATTCCTTTCCTTTGCTATGATATTTTACCTTGCTGAATCATTTCCTAAAAATAAGCTTATTTTCGTAACTTAGACTTGATAGTTTACTTCATACTTTTACAACCCTTTATGTGGCAATGATCAACCTGTCCTCAGACTAATTTTCTTTCCTTAATTAAACCTGTTATTACTCGTTAAATAATGATTCCTTAATTAAAGGGAATCACTTATATTAATTGATTCTAACTTGTGATTATTTCCATGTTTGTGTTAAGACTTTACTAGTTACCTTACTTTCTACTCGTTTTCAAAACTATGAATACCCACCCCCTATTATCTTTAAACACACGGACAATCTAAGATCAGAACACACACTTCACTCAAAACTCTCCCTTTTTTCTTTAGTTCTACTTGTGCTACTGCTTTGTCTAGCCGGCAAAAAGCCACGGCTAGGCTGTGGAAATTTGCCCACTTTTTCTTTCTACACTTTGCTTCTTACTGGTATGTCCTAGTTAATTTTTTTCTAGAATCAACAACAACATATTTTTGTAATTGTTTCAACTTCTTCATGCTTGCCTACTTCTTTTGTTTTCTGCAATCCAAATTACATTACAAGCATATTGAAATGTGATCCCTTCCCCTCTTTAAGTTAACGCTCTCCTATGTGTATAAATCCCAAACACCACGTCCATTCTTTGTATTCTCTAGCTAGTTTGTAAGCATGCCAACATTATCTATTGTTGTGCATGTCCAAACCTGACCCCTCATAGGGTCATATGTTTCATGCAATGTATTCCCAAAACCCCTGACCCTTTTGTATAGTTACTGATTCTATGTAATTTTAGTTTCACTACTACTATTTTCAAAATCACCCTTATCACTTATTATTTCCCAGTCCTATTTTTAAAATCAATCTCTTTGTTTTGCACTTTCACTATATTCCTAGAACCTATGTTCTGCCCCTCTTATGTGAGCCTTGCTTTGGGACCCTTGACCTCCATCTGAACTTGGACACATAAGGGCTGGCCCTTCCACACTGCACTCATCCTTTATATGGTTATGCAAACCTGGGTGTAACCACTGCCCGGGGTCCCTTGAGACCCTTAGGGAACTTTGACACACCCAGGTCTGAGAAAGGATTTGAAACAAGTGGCATTTGAGGTGTTTTGTTTCATAACTCAGAGAGAAAGTCAGAATCAGGCTTCTTTCGGTTGAAATTTCTTATTTTTTGCTTCTATTGTAATTCAGCATTTGGTCTGTAATAATTTGTAAGGAATATTCGGCTTGGCTAGTTCTCTTGTAATTAAGATTGGTTTACTTCATGCTTTTACTGCACTTTATAGGATTTGTTCTACATGTTCACTTCTACACATAGACACCTTGCCTATAGGGTCTGTTATTTCAAACTCTGCATGCTTTAATTCTACACTTAGATAGCCTGCATATAACAACAACAACTACTACTACCCAGTAAAATCCCACATAGTGGGGTCTAGGAAAGGTAATGTGTACGCAGACCTTACCCCTGCCCCGATAGGGGCATAGAGGCTGATTCCGATAAACCCTCGGCTTAGGAAGACGAAAATAAAGTAAGAAAAGTAAGAGGAGAGAATTCATTAGTAACACCATGTTAATCTCCACACTTAGAAATCATGCCTATAGGATCTAATGTCTATAATCAGACATCATGCCCACAAGGTTAAAATCAACTTCCAAATTAGATGTCATGCCTATAAAGTTAATATCAATGTTTTATAGAAATCATGCCTATAGGAATTTTGCTGTGATCAAATAAATCCTACCTACTCCACTTTATTAGATACCATGCCTGTAGGACCAAATTAGCCTTTAATAATATATACCATGTTTGTATGGATTAAAATCAGCAACAATAGAGATTATGTCTATAAGATTTGAAACTAGTTTACTTAAAAAACCACTTTGACTCGTAATGTTTGAATCAGTTTAAATAACTTACTCATTTCATTAATGCGGCGTAGAAAGCATGCCTATTGGATCCAAATTGCTCATTTTTAAACTGTTACAACTTTGCCATTTTGAATCAGTAATGGACATCATGCTTATAGGATATCATCAATACACACTTTGACAAGCCTTAGATAATAATAATAAAATTGAATATGCCTTTGTTTAAATAGAAACTGCTACCACCAGTAGGTAAGCCAGATTTGGACTTCTTATCTGAGTTATGTAATAAATTGGTCTGGTTCAACAACTAAAACTCCCCTGTCTTAGTACTTTAAATTCTGACCCTAAATGTGTTTTAAGTCATTATATTTATGTATTTTAGTTGAGGAGGTATATATGAGCCTCTTAGTTGTTTACCTGTTTCCCCTAATATGCAGTCCTATGTGTTTTGAATGTCGCCTTAGTCTTTTTTACCTTTAAAACCCAAGAGTCAGCCTAAAATCCTCCTTCTTATAGGAATAGTAGTCCTAAATTCCTCTAGGACTTATAGGAATGCGACGTGTAATAACATGCAATAGAGGTCGAGACCAATCCACTCTTTAATACCTTAACGGAGTGGGAAGGGTAGATATGGATATGATGATCGGTGCGCTAATACGACGTGTAGCCCCTCTTTTGAGGAGTAATTATCGGGTGTTGCATTGATGTGGTCCATATTATAAATCAACCTAGGCCCTTCCCCCTTTATATTTGTTAGCATGTTTAGTTATAACTCTTTTCAAAACCTTGCTTTCATTAATCATTTTCAAACATTTATGTATTTAAATTTAAAATCCCCTATTATTTGAGCCTTATTTGTTTATTTGCTAATTGAACAAATTCACAACAACTATATGGTCGCCAACCACACTAGTGGATCCAGAGGGGCGCCTAACACCTTCCCCTTTGGATAATTTCAAGCCCTTACCCTATCTCTTGTTATCCAACATAATTGTGGTTGAAACCCATAGGTGCCTTAACAATCCTTAAAAACCGTTAGGTGGCGACTCTTCAAAAATTACAAAACACCTTTTCCAAAAGGAAAGAGTTGTCCCAACCAAATGTCATAAACCCGATTCCGCGAATTAAAAAAGGGGGCGCGACAAGGACCCCCTAATTTTTCATTGGGATCCATGATAATGTAGAAATCCCCTCCCACGCACTAAGAGTCATCTATCACCATATTGTCTTGCTCCAGAGAATGCCATAAGTCCCTTCTGTCTTTGGATTTAAACTTAGCATACAATGCAGTAAAATAAATGCCCTTCGTACCAAAAACATTTTGAAATTGAATTGTGATGTGCTGCTCAATGTTGGTAGTGTCAGTAGTAGTGTTGTAAGAGTTTCAGAAATACCAGATTTGACAAATATTATTGCAGCAACAATGTTGGAAACCCAGGAACTTTCTATACCTGTGATGACCCTAAAGGTCATATCTTATTTTAGAGGTCAAAACAATGTTCTGAGGCATTGAAAGCCTCCTTTTGCTTCACCTCGATTTATGTGCGCAGTCCGGGCGCATTTTCGGAAAGATGTTATGTGAAATTTTAGAAAAATAATGAAATTGGCCTTTAAATTGATTAAAGTCGACTTTGCCAACATTTTTTGGTAAACGAACCAGGACCCGTGATCCGATGGTCCCGTAGGGTCCGTAGTAAAATATAGAACTTGGGCATATGTCTGAAATCAATTTTCGAGGTCCCAAGCCCGTGAAAAGAATTTTTAAAGAAAATTATTTGCTTGAAACTATAAAGGCTTTTTGAAATTAAATGATGCGTGTTCTTGATGGTATCGGGCATGTATCTTGGTTTCGGAGCCTGATACAAGTTCAAAATAATAAATAAGTCGAATCTGTGAAATTTGGTAAAGATCAAAATTGCTTTGGTATAAACCAAACGTATAGTTGAGAAAATGGAAATTTTGATGTTCTTGAGTAATTTTATGAATTTGAGATTTAATCCATAGTAGTTGACGTTATTTTGATGATTTGATCACATGAGCAAGTCCGTATGATATTTTTAGACTTGCGTGCATGATTGGCTTAGAGCCCCGAGGGCTCGAGTGAGTTTTAAATAGGCCACGGAGTGAATTTGGACTTAGGAGAATTACAGGTGTATTGCAGATGTGTAGCAGGACTCTGATCTCGCAAATGCTAGATCAGGCATCGCAATTGCAATGTAGGCAGGGGTCGAAAATGCGAGACTTTTGTCTCAAATGCAAAGAACACAGGGCCAGCCATTTTTCGCAAATGCGAGATATACTTTGCAAATGCATAATGTTCAGTATATGCCCAGAAGTCGCAAATGCGAAGGAAGTAGGAGTCGCAAATGTGACATATCCTTCGCAAATGCGGGATTTCAGAGACATCAGAGACATGTTAAGTGTAATTTCAGACGGGATTTCAACCATTTTTACTACTCTTCAAACCCTACAACATCTTCGGTATATTTTTTAAAGGCACAAACTCTTCCAAATCGTTAGTCAGTAATTTCTAACATATTTTCATCAATCTATAACATCGTTTTTCATGATTTCAATTCAAGATCAAGTGTATCTCATGGGGAATTGGATGTTTTTGGGTAGAAGTTAGGATTTTTAAATTTTGGGGATTTTTCATCAATCTACTCGGACTCAGGAGCATACGACTCCTCAATTTCAATCTCCAGCAGCTCGGCCAGTTGGAGCAGTTCAGTCGGGTGAGGTAGCCTTGACCGGTGATGGAGCAGCTATATGTGCTAATGCTTTGTAAAGGTCAAACAGGTTACCAATCTATTCACTACTACTTATGGTGGTACATCCTCATATGATTATTTGGACATCGGTCACGAGGTTCTTCGGAACATGAGGATAGTGGAGACCAATAGGGTCGACTTTGTTTCTTTTCATCTATCAGGTTTCGCCAAGATTTGGTACAAGGATTACTATTTGGCTAGACTAGCTGGGTCACTAGCTTTGACTTGGGATCAGTTACCTATCACTCAGAGGGAGAACTATATGAGGCAATTTGAGCGTCTCTATAAGGGTTCAATAACCATCACTAAGTATGAGACCAGATTTATTGTCTTCGCCCGTCATGCTCTTATCATACTTCCTATTGAGAGATAGATAGAGAGAGTGAGGAGGTTTATTGAGGGACTCGCTCAGCCCATTCGATTGTAGATGGCTAAGGAGATAGGTAGCGACATTGTTTTTCAAGATGCGGCCAATGTGGCACAGCGAGTTGAGATGGTTCTATCACAAGGGAGTAGTCAGGGGTCTGACAAGAGACCTCATCATTCGAGTAGATTCAGTGGTGCCTTGTCTGGAGGCAGGGATTCTTTATGTAGGGGCCATCCATCTATGCCATTTCATTAAGCACTCCAGGCTTCTCATGGTGCTCTAGGTGGTCGTGGTTCTCATATGCAGTATTCTGATCAGTTGTCCTACAGTGCACCACCAACCCCTATCAGAGTACCGCCACTGCAGAGTTTTCAGGGTGTCAGGGTCAGCAGTCTCAACAGCCAAGGGATTGTTATAGATGTGGCGATATGAGGCATATTGCTTGATTTTCCCCTCGAGCACCGAGTAGTTCATTGCATCAGGGTTCCTATACCATGGTTCATGCACCAAGTGTTCCACCGCCTGCTCAGCTAACTAGAGGTAGGGGTTTAGGTGTTAGAGGTGGAG
The DNA here is from genome assembly GCA_026770625.1 of Nicotiana glauca. Classification (NCBI taxonomy): domain Eukaryota; kingdom Viridiplantae; phylum Streptophyta; class Magnoliopsida; order Solanales; family Solanaceae; genus Nicotiana; species Nicotiana glauca. Next base: position 31,446 of record MU702075.1, on the reverse strand, counting down.
GTCAGCCCGTTTAAGACGGAGGTCAGGCTGTTAGAGGTGGAGGTCAGGTAGCTAGAGGTGGAATCCAACCAACATAAGGCCATCCTCGAGAGGTAGTTCAGAGTTGTGGGTCCCATCTCTGATGTTATGCCTTCTCAGCTAGGCCTGAGGTTGAGGCATCCGATGTAGTTATCACTGGTACGATTTCAGTATGCAGTAAAGATGCTTAAGTTCTATTTAATTCGGGGTCTATATATTCCTATGTGTCATATTATTTTGCCCCTTATCTGGTTGTGCCTCGTGATTCTTTAAGTGCACATGTATATGTTTCTACACTAGTAGGTGATTCTATTATTGTAGATCAAGTCTATCGCTAGTGTGTGGTTATTATTGGAGGTCTTGAGACCCGTGTAGATCTCTTACTTCTAGATATGGTTGATTTTGATGTCACATTGGGGATGGACTGGTTATCCCCTTATCATGCTGTATTGGACGGTCACGGAAAGACCGTGACCTTAGCATTGCTGGGGTTGCCTTGTTTAGAGTGGAGAGGGACTCCTGGTCATTTTACCAGCAGGGTTATCTCATATATGAAGGCTCGGTGTATGGTTGATAAGGGATATTTGGCTTGTATGGCATATGTTTGCGATTCTAGTGTTGATTTTCCTTCAATGGATTCAATGCCCGTTGTTCGTGAGTTCCCATAAGTATTTCCTTCAGACCTACCGGGGATTCCACCCGATAGTAATATCTACTTTTGTATTGATTTTGCTCTAGGCTCTTAGCCAATTTTTATTTCGCCATATCGTATGGCCAACCAGAGTTGAAGGAGCTAAAAGAGCATTTGCAAGACTTGCTTGATAAGGTCATCATTAGACCTATTGTCTCGCCATGGTGCACCAGTATTGTTTTTTAAGAATAAGGATGGATAGATGAGAATGTCAATTGATTATTGGTAGTTGAACATGGTCACCATCAAGAACAAGTATCTACTGCCGAGGATTGATGATTTGTTTGACTACCTTTAGGGTGACAAAGTATTTTGGAAGATTGATTTGAGATTTGGCTACCATTAGTTGAGGATTAGGGCATCTGATCACCCTAAGACAACTTTTCATACTCGGTATAGGCTTTATGAGTTTTTAGTGATTTTGTTTGGATTGACAAATGCCTCAGCAGCATTCATGGATCTGATGAACCGAGTGTTGATGCCTTATTTGGTTTTCTTCGTGATTGTATTTAGTGATGATATTTTGATCTATTCTCTTAGCTCGGAGGAGCACGAGCAGCATCTTCGAGTCGTTCTTCAGACTTTGAGAGACAATCAGTTGTATGCCAAGTTTTTGAAGTGCGAGTTTTGGTTGTGGTCAGTTGCATTCTTGGGCCATGTTGTATCAGTAGATGGTATTCAGGCGTATTCGAAGAAGATAGAGGCAGTCAAGAACTGGCCTCGACCCATATCAGCAATAAAGATTTGTAGTTTCTTGGGATTGACGGGTTATTACCATCGGGTTGTGGAGGGGTTTTCATCTATAGCAGCCCTGATGACCAGGTTGACCCAAAAGGGTGCCCAGTTCAGGTGGTCGAACGAGTGTGAGGCGAGCTTCCAGAAGCTCAAGACAACTTGGACTACGGCGCCGGTGTTGGTATTGCCTATGGGTTCAGGGCCTTATATAGTGTATTGTGATGCATCTCGTATTAGACTTGGTTCGGTGACGATGAAAAATGGAAAGGTTATAGAATATGCTTCACGGAAGTTGAAGATTCATGAGAAGTATTATCCAGCTCATGATTTAGAGCTAGCATCCATTGTTCACGCGCTGAAGATTTGGGGGCATTACTTATATGGCATGTCATGTGAAGTGTTCACAGATCATAAGAGTTTGTAGTATTTGTTCAAGCAGAAGGAGCTCAATTTGAGGCAAAGGAGATGGTTCGAGCTTTTGAAAGACTATGATATCACCATCTTGTATCATCTAGCGAAGGCGAATGTAGTGGTTGATGCTTTGAGTAAGAAGTCCACCAGTATGGGCAGTCTTGCATATATTTCGGCTGGTGAGAGACCTCTTGCTTTGGATGTTCAAGATTTAGCCAATCAGTTGGTGAGTTTGGATGTTTCTGACCCCAGTCGTATGCTAGCTTGCTCCATCGCTCGTTCTTCATTATTTGAGCATAATTGAGATCGGCAGTATGATGATCCTCATTTGCTTGTCTTTAGGAACACAGTGCGGCATAAGGGTGCCAAGAAGGTTACAGTGGGAGATGATGGAGTTTTGAGGATGCAGGGTCGTATTTGTGTGCCTAATGTGGATGGACTTCATGAGTTGATTCTAGAGGAGGCCCATAGTTCCTGGTATTCTATTCATGCGGTGCTGCTTATATGTATCAGGACTTGCAGTAGCATTATTGGTGGAGGAGGATGAAGAAGGATACTGTTTCGTATGTAGCTCGGTGTTTGAATTGTCAGCAGGTAAAGTATGAGCTTCAGAGACCTAGAGGGTTGTTCGAGAAGATTGAGATTCCTGAGTGGAAGTGGGAGCGTATCACTATTGACTTCGTTGTTGGACTCCCATGGACTCAGAGGAAGTTCAATGCAATATGGGTTTTTGTTGATAGGCTGACCAAGTCAGCGTGTTTCATTCCTGTGGTCGTCTCCTATTTTTCAGAGAGGTTAGCTGAAATCTATATCCGAGAGATTTTACGTCTTCATGGTGTGCCCATGTCTATTATTTCTGACTGTGGTATGTAGTTTACATTGCATTTTTAGAGGGCAATTCAGCGTGATTTGGGTACTCGGGTCGAGTTGAGCATAACATCTCATCCTCAGACGGACGGACAGTCCGAGCATACTATTCAGATTTTGGAGGATATGCTTCGAGCATGTGTTATTGACTTTGGAGGTTTGTGGATCAGTTTTGCCATTATTGGAGTTTACCTACAGCAACAGCTACCAGTCGAGCATCCAGATTTCCCCCTATGAGGCATTATATGGTAGACGTTGTCGATCGCCAGTTAAGTGGTTTGTGCCGGGAGAGGCTCGATTGTTAGGCACGTATTTGGTACAGGATGCCTTGGAGAAGGTTAAGATCATTCAGGATAGGCTTCGTACAGCTCAGTTAAGGCAATAGAGTTACATTGGCCGTAAGGTTTGTCATGCGGAATTCATGGTCGGAGAGTGAGTGTTGCTCGGGGTGTCGCCCATAAAGGGCGTGATGAGATTTGGGAAGAAGTGCAAGCTAAGCCTTAGATTAATCGATACTTTTGAGATCTAGATCGAGTGGGAGAGATTGACTATAGACTTGTGTTGCCACCGAGTTTATCAGCAGTGCATCTAGTGTTTTATGTGTCCTTGCTTAAAAGGTATTACGGCGATCCATCCAGGGTGTTGGACTTCAATCCTGTACAAATGACAAGGACTTCACCTATTTGGAGGAGCCGGTGGCTATTCTAGACCAGCAGGTTCGTCAGTTGAGATCGAAGAATTTCCCTTCAGTTCGTGTGCACTGGAGAGGTCAGCCTGTTGAGCCAGCGACCTAGGAGTTCGAGTCCGATATGGGGAGCGGTTACCCTAATCTTTTCACCGTCTCAGGTACTTTTCTATGTCTGTTCGAGGACGAATGGTTGTTTTAGAGGTTGAGAATGTGATGACCCTAAAGGTCATCTTTTTTTTAGAGGTCAAACCTTCTTTTGCCTCAGCTCAATATATGCGTACAGTTCGGGCACGTTTTCGGAAAGATTTTATGTGAAATTTTCAAAAAATAATAAAATTGATTAAATTTTACTTTGGTCAATATTTTTAGTAAACGGACCCGAACCCGTGATCTGACGTTCCCGTAGGGTCCACAGTATAATATCGGACTTTGTCGTATGACCAGAATTGAATTCCGAGGTCCTAAGCCCGAGAAAAGAATTTTTATAGAAAAGCGTCTGTTGGAAAATATAAAGGCTTTTTGAAATGAAATGACGCAAGTTCTGGATGGTATCGAGCCCGTATCTTGCTTCCAAAGCCCGGTACAAGTTTAAATAACAAATAAGTTGAATCTGTGAAATTTGTTAAAGATCTGACTTTATTTGGTATAAATCGGACTTATAATTGAGAAAATGGAAATTTTGATGTTCTTGAGTAATTTTATGAATTTGAGGTTTAATTCGTAGTTCTTGAGGTTATTTTTATGATTTGATCGAAGAGCAAGTCCGTATGATGTTTTTAGACTTGCGTGCATGATTGATTTAGAGCCCCGAGGGCTCCGGTGAGTTTTGGATAGGCCACAAAGTGAATTTAGACTTGGGAGAATTGCTGTTGTATTGGAAATGTGTAGCAGACCTCTGATCTCGCAAATGCAATATCAAGATTTTCAATAGCGATATAAGCAGGGGTACCAAATGTGAGACTTTTGTCGCAAATGCGAAGAACCCAGGGCCAGCCATTTCTCGCAAAATGCGAGTATACTTCGCAAATGCAAAGACTTTAATGGATTCCCAGAAGTTGCAAATGCGATGATTTCTTCGCAAATGTGAAGGAACCAGGAGTCACAAATGCGACACATCCTTCGTAAATACGAAGGTAGTAGGGTCCTTCAGGGTTCGTAAGTGCGAATCATGGTCGCAATTGCGACATCAGAGACCTGTTAAGTGAAATTTCAGACGGGATTTCAAGCATTTTTATAACTGTTCAAACTCTAAAACATCTTTGGGTGATTTTTCAAAGGCACAAACCCTTCCAAATCATTAGTAAGTACTTTCAACTTATTTTCTTCAATCTTTAACATCTTTTTACATGATTTCAATTCAAAAACAAGGGTTTTCATGGGGAGTTGGGTTTTTTTTCGTAGAAGTTAGGATCTTTAAATTTTGGGATTTTGACCTCGATTTGAGGTCCAATTTCAAAATAAATTATATATTTGAGTTCGTGGGTGAATTGGTGATCAGGTTTTGGTTCGAACTTTTTGTTTTGACCAAGCGGGTCGAGGTCGATTTTTGACTTTTTGGAGAAAACAATGGGAAACGTACTTTCATGCATTAGAATTGGTTTATTTAGAAATTATTAATATCGTTAAGTAATTTATGATAAGATACAAGCGACCAGGGATTAGAATTGAGAGGTGCAGTAGCAGTAAACGCTTAATTTGTTCGTGGATTTGAGATAGGTGTTTTGCTTAACCTTAGCTTGAGGGAATAGGAGTTGTGGTCTATTTGATATGTGTTTGTATCGAGTATGATGTATAGGTATGGTGACGAGTATCTATATGTTGCTGTGAAGAATGCCCGTAAGTTTCTTGGTTATTGACTATTGTTGAGTATTGACTCAAATTGAAGTTTCATTTTGTAAAAAGATTGTTGAAACGAGATTGGTTTTAGCTAAGTCCCTTGTCGGGATGTTTGTTGATATTGTTGATTCCCTTGTCGGATAACATTATTGATATTGTTGATTCCCTTGCTGGGACATATTGTTTTTCTTTTGTTTGGGTAAGGAAGAGTGTAAAACATGAAGGGTGATGCTGTGCATGTTATTGTGAGAGAGTCTAAAGCACGAAGGGTGATGCCATGCCGATATTATGAGTGTTGATGCCCGAAGGGTGATTCCGTTCCATGATTTGAGAGTTAATGAACTAAGGGTAATGCCATTCCATGATTTGAGACTTAATGAACGAAGGGTGATTCCATACCTATATTGTGAGGTAATGCACGAAGGGTGATGCTGTAACGTGATTATGTGAGGAAACGCATGAAGGGTGATGCCGTGCCAATTTCGTTGATTCATATGATGAAGTCAAGAGTAAAAGCACGAAAGGTGATGTCGTGCATGTGTTACCGTTTCATTATTCTTTTTTCTTTATACATGATGTTCATTGTGTTCCCTTAATGATGCTTCCGTATTGATTCGTTGTTAGAATCTGATATTTCCCCGCAGCATGCCCCTTTATTCTGTTGATTTCTGTTGTTAAGTTTCAGATTGTATATGATTTACTGTACAGGTATATATGATGTTCGTGTCCTAGCCTCGTCAGTACTTCGCTGAGGTTAGGCTCGATGCTTACACACTATATGGCGTGTGTTGTACTTATACTACACACTGCATTATTTTGTGCAAATTTTGGTATCGGACCCAGTGAGTAGCTGAGGTAGCCGCCTTCAGTCCAAGGAGACTCAGGTAGATCTGCTGGCATCTGCAGAGTCTAAAGTCCCCCTTCACTGTTTAGTTTTTTAGATGTCTCTTTCATTCCGAGAACAGTTGTACTTTTCTTTCAAGACTTGTAACTGTAGTAAAAATCTTTGTCGTTCGTGAATTTGTGACACCAGATTTGTGGGTAGACGTGTATTGGAATATTTGTATTTAATTTAACACTTCCGCATTTATTATCTATTTTATTTTTGTTATATTTTTAAATTTTTGGGTTGATTGTTATTGAGTAGAACCGTAATAGTTGGCTTGCCTAGACTTTACGAGCAGGCACCATCACGAATCCCGAGGGTTTGAAATCCAGGTCGTGACAATATCCCTCCAGTTTATCATTAGATATAAAAGGCTCCAATATAGCCACATATTGAAAATTGTTGATGTCGGTGAGTTTCTTTAGCCTTTGAATGGCTTTTTTGGATCTAACACCCCTAATATTCCAAAAAAGAGAGCACTAATCATTAAGATCATTTTGGGGGTTGTATTCCTTCTCTTTCCTCCTTATAGAAGGGTGGTTTCCGTTCCCGCTTTTTCTGCCATTTTTCCTTGTTTCACTCTTTCCTCTCCTGTTATTTTGCAATTGATCTTCCACAATGGAAAGAGAGTTTTGATCTTCTTTACATTCCTCCTGTTGATTGATGGATTGTTCTACACTTTGACTGTTTTCAGAGCCAAATCAATGCAAAAGTCTATAGTACTGTCGAGATTGTAAACCACTTTATTCTTGGCTTTTTATTTTTTCACTATTGTCTTCCTGAAAGTTTTGAATGATTGTGTCATGCTGCTGTAATTCCTTCATTTCGTTGCTCTCAATCTGCTTCTCACTAGAATGAGGACTGACTTTTTCATCATTTGGATCTTCTTGGGAGATATTGTTCCTTAACATAGGGCTCAGAATACTTTCTTCAGTGGTTTGTCTCGAAAAATCTTTTTTTTTTCTGCTGAAGCATTTTCCTCTCTTCTTTTACTATTGGCAGGTTTAAACACAACTTTGCTCTTTTTAAGGCAATTTTTTTCTCTTCTTCTTCTTAGTCTTCTTCTTTTTTTCCTTACTTATTTTGTGGTAGTTTTCTTCTTGTTGCTGATTGTCGTGTTGTTGTATTTGGTTGTTTTATGAACTTGCCAGTTTTTGATTCTTTTCATTGCTACTTTCGTCGACCTTTCTCTCTTCTTGCTCTTTAAAATATTGAAGATCACTGGAGTCGTGCCTCTTTTTTTCTTTATCTTTTTCATGTAAATTTTCAGTTTTCTTTTTCTCCAAAAATCTACAATTGATCATATAATGACCAATTTTCCTATAGTGCTTGCTGTGTTTTGGGACTCCTTCATATTCCAATTTTTGTGTATAGATTTTTAAGAGGGGAGTGTTCGTATTCCTGACCTACAAAAACACTCTGAGGAAATGGCTTTAGGAGGTCCACTTCCACTCGAATTTTTGCCTTACTTGGCCTAGTTCTTCCCATTGTGGCTGCGTCCAGAGCAAGGGGTGTTCCTACTGAGCTTAGGAGTTGTTTGGCATAGTGCCAATCATGCATATGAAATGGTAATCCTGGAAATAGTACCCAAGCCGGTGCGACAGGGAGATCTTCTTCTAGTTCAAATCCCAGCAACCATTTTTCGAGCCATATTTGCATACCATCAATCTCTATTATCCTCCTAAACCAAACTGATTTCAAGTCCTCCTTGTTAAATAAATCAATGAAGACATTATGGTTATCAAAAACCCTAGTTCTCACTGATCCCTTAAGAGGGATAATTTCCTTGAATCTTGACCTAAATATATCAATTTGGGGGCGGGGTCTTAGAAATTGACCAACAATTGTGTATTTGCAAGATTCTGCCATTATTCCATAATAATCAGAAGCTTTAAAGATTACAGCGGGCATAATGTTATGAGTAGTGTGACGAGCTTTCACCTTTTATTTTTCAATTTTGAGATTTTCCAAAGATGGACTGTACGACGCTATGATTTTGGCAGCATACGAGACTTTTTCTTGAATTGATCCTTGCGAGTGAGAAGGATCTACTTTATCTTGTTGCTACCGATCTAGACGTGTTGGTTGGAGGCCTACCGGCGACTCCATCTGGAGGCACGTGATACATAGACGCTTAGAAAATAGCCGTTTAGAGAGATATTTGATGAGAGGGAAGAGATACAAAGATAGGTCAAATCATAAGATGTCATGTTTAAAGATCTCAAATTTATCCGAGTGTTGTCCGAAGAAAGAAAGAAAAAGGCATGATCAACTCTTAACCGGAAGCTAGAAAAGGTGTCACGACCCTAGTTTGCCCTACGTGAACTATTATGATGGGACCTAGTCTCTACAACTAGGTAAGCCTAACAAATTGCTGAAAAAGAAATAACAGAATAAAACTAGCCAAAAACTACGGAATAATATTATGAAACATTTAAGATGTCGCTCGGCATATTCAATACAAACTTCTCAAACTGAAACTATATTTCCCAAAATCCAGAATCTCATGAAATAAAAAGTTGTGGAATATCTACAAAGTGTTCTAACTTGTGACGACCCGGACCGTTGTCACGTGAGTTACTGCCCCGTTTTCCCTGTTATATGCTTAATCATCTTTCAATATGTGTACTTGGTGAATTTGAGTCAATTCGGATCGAGTTTGGTAGGAAATGAGACAATTAGTCTCTTTAATGAATGAATAGTTTGAAAAAGTCAACTAGATGTTGAGCTGTGAGAATAGAGGGCTCGGAATTGAATTCCGATGGTTCGGTTAGCTTCGGGGGATGAAATGTGACTTAGGAGTGCGATCGGAATAGAATTTGGAGGTCCGGTGTAGAAATAGGCTTGAATTGGCGAAGGTTGAATTTTGCCGGATTCCGGTTGATAGGTGAGATTTTGATCCGGAGGTCGGAATGGAATTCCGAGAGTTGAAGTAGCTTCGTCAGGTGATTTTGGATATGTCTGTAAATTTTCAGGTCATTCGGACGTCGTTTAGTCGGGTTTTTGATCGAATGAGAATTTTGAAAGTTTTAGTTAAACTTGAGCTTTGATTTGATGATTTTGATGTTAACGATAGTGTTTTTATGGTTCGAGCAAGTTTGAATGAGGTATTAAAACATGCCTGTACTTTCGGTTGAGGTCCCGGGGACCTCGGGTGTGTTTCGGATGCCCAACGGGTCATTTTTGTAAGATTTTTATTGTTTTGAGCATAAACATGTAATGATCCAAAGGTCCATTTTTAGTTCTAGAGATCGAAATTTAATTTCGAGACTTCCAGAATTTAAATCATGAATTATAGGACTAATCTGAAAATTTTGGTTTAATTTCATCAAGTCGCGATTGGGTTTTTTATGCGAAATATGAGTTAATTGTTTAACGAGCTAAATGGGTATTGAATTGAGTAAATGAGGTCCGAATCGAGTTTCGATTGAAGGGCTGTGTTCGTATTATTATTTGTGACTCATAGGAACAAGAATCGTCCAAATCCGAGTTCGTATGACGAATTTAGAGCCATTTTTGTGAAACATAAACTGCTGCAATTTCTTTAATTGCTGTTGTATTTTTCTGCAGCGTGAATAGTAACCGCCCGGGGTGAACAGTACCACGCGTGAACAGTGATTCCGAAAAAAATCTGGGCAGTATATCCGCGATTTTTGGGTCATTTTCCTCCATTTTTTGAGCAACTTGAGAGCTTTTGGACGAGAATTGAAGGGGTTTCGACTGGGAATCGTTGGAGGTAAGTTTTATGAGTTAAATACATGTTTTTATTCAAGAATAATCCATGGAATTCATGAAAACATAGCAAAATTCAAAGAAATTAGGGCTTGGAGCAAAAACTATAAATTTAGGATTTGAGGGGCCATTCGTGGTCCGAATTGGGAGTTCTTGGTATGTACGGACTCGTGGTGAGACGAGGATTCCGGAAATGTGAATTTTAGAATCTTTCGAGACGTGGGCCCGGGGCTCGGGTTTTGCCAATTTCGTGTTTTTGAGTATTTTTCGAGTTCTTTTGATTGGGTTATGTCCCATTAGCACATTGTAACATATTCCTTATGGTTTTGAGCAGATTTGACGCGCGAAGAGGTTAATTCAAGAGGAAAAGGCATAGTGGACTAATCCCGCAACCGGTTTAAGGTGAGTAATATATGTAAATGCTTCTCTGAGGGTTTGAAACCCCGGACTTTCACATCGTAACGTTATATTGAGGCGTGATACGCATTCCACGACGAGTGCGAGGTCGGATATTATTAGGGATTGTGACTTGAACCATCCCGTGTGATGTTTATACTATACCGGCGATTGATACACATGCTGTATCGATCTTACTGGGCTTGATGCCATGTTTGGGGCCTTGTGCCGACTTGTAAAATCCTTTGGGGATTAATATTAATACTTAGCATGATTTACATATTATCTAACTTCAGTCCAAGGTTATAAATGATGTTTGCAAACTCAGCCACAATTCTAAGAGTTGAAAGCTTAAATGCCATTTTTAAATGTATTTCGGTCTGGAAATTCTACTTTGTAAATGCCCAAGGGG
>MU702075.1:0-14257 GCA_026770625.1 Nicotiana glauca | reverse complement strand
TAAACTGATTATATTTCAGTAGTATTGCGGCATGTTCTTGGTGGGTCCACTAGTGGTATTCGGGTTTGCTTGGTAGCACATGTAAATATTGAGTATATATCGTGAAATGATTGGGTATCAAATGTGTGCATGTATTCGCACGGTGGAAATTGGGATCAGGTATAGTGATTCGTGGGTTATATGGAGTTAAAGATTGGGTGTTCTCAGATACAGCCTATGTGGTGGTTGTGGATAGTGTGTATTGGTACCGTTAGTGGTTATTGGGGGATTTGAGTTCCGAGTGGGTCTTCCTTTGCTTGATATGTTAGATTGCGGATATGATATTGGATTGTAGATTGGGTTATCTCAGTGTTAGTTATTCAAGATTATTGTGCTATGGGCTATGTCGGAAAATGCCACAAGTTGCGTGGCGAGGTGCATCGGACTATGTTCTAGCTGAATGGTAGTGTTCCACAGACCAGCGGATGGCGGGAAAGGATTGCCTTTCTTAACTCGGCCTTCATGGCGGATGTCAGTGCAGAGGTTTCTACCACTGATTCAGTTCCGGTATTAAGAGACTTTTCGGATGCGTTTCTTGTGGTCGGGTATGTTGCCGGATGAGATTGTGGATTTCGGTATTTATTTGGTGTCGGGCAATGTATCGTACGACTCCGGCATGAGTTATTAAAAGGGGAAGGAGCAGTTTCAGGCTTCTTGGAATCGAGATTGTTGGCTGGCCGATGTGGCTACGCATTCAGATTTAGATAGCTTGGTTGGCCGTGATATGTATTGTTGAGGGATAGGTTGAATCTGTCATTATTGAGCTTGTTAGTGCTCTGGGGAGATCTATGAATTGCTTTGGCTTAAGACATCAATATGTGTGTGGCTGTCTATTTTGAGCATGGTGACTTGAGGTGCTTCATGTATAACAGTGTTTGGATAGGATCGCGCGTTGTGCCGAGGCCACGAGAAGTTATGACCTCTCGAGGAGGATTCAGGTACTCTATTTCTATGATGTGAGACAGAGTCTCAGCTTTGTGTTGTAAAGGTACTGTTGAGCTTGAGGTGCAGCTCTTTCATTTGAGTCATTTGTCATGATTTCAGTATGTTCAGACCGCCCGTCACTGGTGCGTGTATTATGCAAATTGTGGCTTAGTCCTGTGATGAGGTGCCATATCAACAGAGTGGTGTGTTGGAGTAATAAATGAATGTGAACATATGTGATTTCATTTGATTAGAGAGTTCATATCGAGGTTTGGATCGAAAGACTGTTGTGGCATTAGTCAATAGGGAAATAGCTTTATGTATGGGTGACGTGAGGAATGGATACAGTTATCACGTGTTTTATTTACCGTTGGCAGTATATGAAGGTATTGAAATAAGATTGTATCTAACAAGATATTTTCTATCAATATTTGGTTGTCGTGGGCAGCTGTTGTGAATATAAGTTATCGCTGCATGTGTTCGAGTTATGTGGTATATCATATGATTGCAGCCGAGGTTGCAGGTATGGGTTATTACAGTTGGTTCGGGTTTATTCTTTGTAAAAATATGAAGTTCTGATCTTGTGTAAGATTTCAGAAGGTGAAATGTAGTTCTATCGTTTATCGACTAGATGGATTGTGAAGTTTCAGCTATGTTACGTTGTCGGACCTATATGAGATAGGTTGAAGTGGGATCACCCCGGGTTATATGCACGGTAATGTTATTCAGCTATTGGTGAACTTCTAGAACAACTCTGGGTCCGCTCGAGGACGAGCATTTGTTTTAGTTGGGGAGAATGTGACGACCCGGACCGTCATCACGTGAGTTACCGCCCCGTTTTCCCCGTTATATGCTTAATCATGTTTCAATATGTGTACTTGGTGAATTTGAGTCAATTCGGATCGAGTTTGGTAGGAAATGAGACAATTAGTCTCTTTAATGAAGGAATAGTTTGAAAAAGTCAAATAGATGTTGACCTGTGAGTTAGAGGGCTCGGAATAGAATTCCGGTGGTTCGGTTAGCTTCGGGGGATGAAATGTGACTTAGGAGTGCGATCGGAATTGAATTTGGAGGTCCGGTATAGAAATAGGCTTGAATTGGCAAAGGTTGAATTTTGGCGGATTCTGGTTGATAGGTGAGATTTTGATCCGAGGGTCGGAATGGAATTCCGAGAGTTGCAGTAGCTTCGTCAGGTGATTTTGGATATGTCCATAAATTTTCAGGTCATTCGGACGTCGTTTAGTCGGGTTTTTGATCGAATGAGAATTTTGAAAGTTTTAGTTAAACTTGAGCTTTGATTTGATGATTTTGATGTTAACGATAGTGTTTTTATGGTTCGAGCAAGTTTGAATGAGGTATTAAAACATGTCTGTACTTTTGGTTGAGGTCCCGAGGACCTCGGGTGTGTTTCGGAAGCCAAACGGGTCATTTTTGGAGGATTTTTGTTGTTTTGAGCATAAACATGTAATGATCCAAAGGTCCATTTTTAGTTCTAGAGATCGAAATTTGATTTCGAGACTTCCAGAATTTAAATCATGAATTATAGGACTAATCTGGAAATTTTGGTTTAATTTCATTAAGTCGCGATTGGGTTTTTGACGCGAAATATGAGTTAATTGTTTTACGAGTTAAATGGGTATTGAACTGAGTAAATGATGTCCGAATCGAGTTTCGATTGAAGGGCTGTGTTCATATTATTATTTGTGACTCATAGGAACAAGAATCGTCGAATTCCGAGTTCGTATGACGAATTTAGAGCCATTTTTGTGAAACAAAAACTGTTGCAATTTCTTTAATTGCTGCTGAATTTTTCTGCAGTGTGAACAGTAACCGCGCGTGAACAGTAGCCGCGCGTGAACAGTGATTCCGAAAAAAATCTGGGCAGTATATCCGCGATTTTTGGGTCATTTTCCTCCATTTTTTGAGCAACTTGAGAGCTTTTGGACGGAAAATAAAGGGGTTTCGACTGGGAATCGTCGGAGGTAGGTTTTATGAGTTAAATACATATTTTTATTGAAGAATCATCCATGGAATTCATGAAAACATAGCAAAATTCTAAGAAATTAGGCCTTGTAGCAAAAACTATAAATTTAGGATTTGAGGGGTCATTCGTGGTCCGAATTGGGAGTTCTTTGTATGTACGGACTCGTGGCGAGACGAGGATTCCGGAAATGTGAATTTCAGAATCTTTCGAGACATGGTCCCGGGGCTTGGGTTTTGCCAATTTTGTGTTTTTGAGCATTTTTCGAGTTCTTTTGATTGAGTTATGTCCCATTAGCACATTGTAACGTATTCCTTATGGTTTTGAGCAGATTCGATGCGCGAAGAGGTTAATTCAAGAGGAAAAGGCATAGTGGACTAATCCGCGGCCGGTTTATGGTGAGTAATATATGTAAATGCTGCTCTGAGGGTTTGAAACACCGGACATTCACATCGTAACGCTATATTGAGGCGTGACACGCATTCCATGACGAGTGCGGGGTCAGATATTATTGGGGATTGTGACTTGAACCATCTCGTGTGGTGTTTATACTATACCGGCGATTGATACACATGCTGTATTTATCTTACTGGGCTTGATGCCATGTTTGGGGCCTTGTGCCTACTTGTAAAATCCTTCGGGGATTAATATTAATACTTAGTATGATTTACATATTATCTAACTTCAGTCCAAGGTTATAAATGCTGTTTGCAAACTCAGCCACAATTCTAAGCATTGAAAGCTTAAATGACATTTTAAAATGTATTTCGGGCCGGAAAGTCTACTTTGTAAATGCCCAAGGGGCTTACTATATTATTTTCTGGACTGATTATAAAATGACTTGAAACAGTGGTAACAATGACACTGTAATATATATACTTGAAACAGTGGTAACAATGACACTGTAATAGATACTTGAAACAGTGGTAACAATGACACAGTATATTATACTTGAAACAGTGGTAACAATGACACTGTAATATATATACTTGAAACTGTGGTAACAATGACACTGTGTAGATACTTGGAACAGTGGTAAAATGGCACTGTGTGATATAAATTGGTCAGGTAACAATGGTTGACCGGTCAGGTAACAATGGCTGACTGGTCAGGTAACAATGATTGACCAATATATTGCGCTTGGGCTGTAAGAGCCCCTCCGGAGTCTATACACATGCCGCAGTTGGTACTGGAATGCACCATCATACGCATTGCATTGTATTCCTATATTGTTTATATACTGTTGTTCAGCTGCTCAGTCCACACCTTGCTGTATATTTGGACTTTTTGCTTACTTTGTGTACTTATTGTGTTTTCTTACTTTCAGACTGTATTTATTATTATTACTCACTAGGTCGGGGTACTCACATTACTCCCTGCACCATGTGTGCAGATACAGGCAAAGCTGAGTTCGCTCCTGAGCGCTGATTATTTCCAGACCAGGCGGTGACTAGAAGTAACAAGGTAGTTGTTAACGTCCGCAGCCCCGTTTCTCCTTTATCTTTTGGTATTTGTAATAAATCCAGACTTGTAAAATGTTAGTACATTCTGTAGTATCTCATGACTTGTGACACCCCGATTTCGGGCTGAGTCGGGATGGTTTTCATTAATCTACCATGTTTACTTCGTACTTGTAATCATATTATCCGTGAATTAGACTTATTTCTGCTAAGTAATTATAAAAAGATGTAACATTTTGTTTTCGGCTAGCCTTGTCCTTACGAGAGGCGCCATCACGACCGGGTTGGGATTTGGGGTCGTGACATAACTCCAGATTGTCTAAACAAAAGAAAAAATACAGAAGGGCTATAACTAAAAGAGAGTAGATAGGGACTCTTCGGTCCTCGGACGCGGCAGATATACCTCAAAAACTCTAGGGATCGCCTCGCCTCAAGGGTGATAAGACTGAGTAGAAGCACCTAGATCAGCACACGCAAAAAACATGTGCAGGAACGGGCATGAGTAAACCACAACTGTCATGCCCCGAAATCGAGGGGCGCAACGGGTGCTCGACCGGGTATCCCCTGCTAAGCGAACCTGGGTGCCTTCCCTAACCCACGTGTTAACCCATGATTTCAATACCCATTATTCAAGTGAAATAGCCGTTTATGATTAAAAACATTCTTACAAAATATACATCACATACATGCTTACTTTATGTGGTCTACGAGTTATACTTCCCAAATACAAAATACATAAGTACATAACCCATATTTCCCGTCTATGGAGCCTCTAGGGATACAAAAGAGTTTTACAATACTTGCCGGTAATAAGGCTCCGGCTATACCTTACAAAAATACCAAAATAAAACTCCGGGAAGACAAGCAGCATAAGGCACGCAGGGTCACGAGTGGAAAGGGGCTCAACAATACAGCTGACCGAAAGATGGAGGAGGTGCTACTATCGGTGGACTGGAGTACCTACTATAGAACCACCTACAATCATAACAAGAATGTAGCACCCCCGGCAAAAGGAACGTCAATACATTTGAATTGTACTTGTATGTATGAAAAACTTTACCCCGAGTAAAATCAATCAATATACAGATAACAAACATTAATAGATTCATCAATCAAATGCACATGAAAGGAACAACCAAAGCCAACAAGTTTCACAATCTCTCCATTTTCCCTTTCAACATCATTTCATACATTTTCATTTTAATAGTGAATATGATCATTTTTCCACCCTTATTACCTCGGCCACTCTTATCACCACAACCCACACATTATAACTTCGTGTTGCGGCGCGTAACCTGATCCCACCAGACATTCACATTTAACATAACAACAATAATTCACAGTTCAATCACATGGCTTCAAGCCATCCCGAATATCATTTCACAACAACAATAACAATTTAAGTTACAATGATAATTTCCCACAACAAGCCACACATGATGTTACCACAGTTATGTCACTTGCATCAATCACGACTTATTTCCATCTTTTATTTCACAGCCCTTACCACATAAACACTTTCACACACATACTTGGTTTGTTGACATTTATTCACACCGTCAAATCGGAAAGTTAACCAACAATGTTCAAAGCAATTTAGTCACAAGAATTTACGAAATAGGCCATCTTGCCCTAAAACCCGTGACGCAAACAAAATTCACAATTAGTGCACATAAAAAATACATACCAATTACTCGTAGACCAAACCTGGTGACTTTACAAAGGTTAAAGTTAGCCATACATACCTGAAGTCGAATTTTCTTTCTAACTCGTAGTTTCAATTTACCAACTTCCATGTAATGACACGCCCGGTCATTTTATGCCCTACCTCATCTTTCAGTAGTCTGAGGCCATGAGCAGCTTCATTTCAGATATTGTGACTTGTGTGTATGGTCCGAATTGAATTTCGGGAAGTCCAGAGTTGATTTGGAAATAGAATTCTTATTTTGGAAGCTTAAAGTTGAAACAAAAAAAATTAGGATTGGGATTTTGAGTAAACGACCTCGGAATCGGGATCTGAAGCTTCCAGCAGGTTCGTATGATGATTTCGGACTTGGACGTATGCCCGGATCGAGTTTTGGATGACCCGGGAGCGTTTTGGCGCCTATTGTGGAAGTTGGCATTTTGGAAGAAATTTCATAAGTTTGGTTTGATGTGCATTTCAGTGTTATTAAGGTCTGTTTGGAATTCCGAGACTGGGAGTAGCTATGTATGGTGATTCTGGAGTTGGGAGCGCGATCGAAAGTGAATTCGGAGGTCCGTAGGTCATTCTGAAGCCATTTGGCTAAAGATAGAAATTTGAATCTTTTTGAGAAGTTTGATCGGAAGTGGACCTTTTTATATCGGGGCCGGAATCCGACTCCGGAAGTTGAAGTAGGTCTATAATGTCAAATATGACTTGTGTGCAAAATTTGAGGTCAATCGAACGTGATTTGATAGTTTTAAACACTAGAAGTAGAAGTTTGAAATTTTGAAGTTCGTAAAGCATGAATTGGAGTGTAATTAATTATTTTAGCGTTGTTTAATATTATTTGAGGCATCGAACAAGTCCGTAACGAGTGTTGGGATTGGTTGGTAGGTTTGGTTGGGGTCCCGGGGGCCTCCGGTGGATTTCGGGTGGTTAGCAGATCAAATTTTGAACATGAAGAAACGACTGAAGGATGCTGCTTCTGTCATAACCGCATCTGCGGTTCTTAGACCGCAGAAGCGTTCAGGCCTTCGCAGAAGCGGCCAAGGGCAGGCCTAGGGGAAACCGCAGAAGCGGTCGTGAAACTGCATAAGCGGTTTCGCTTAAGCGTAAATTAGACCACAGAAGCGGTCCAGCTAAATTTGGCCAGAACTGCAAAAGCGGCCCTAAACCACAAAAGCGGTTGCCGCAGAAGTGGAAATGGCATCGCAGAAGCGAAAAGACCTGGAGGCAGAAGGTTATTTTTAATGTCGGGGATTGGCCATTTCTCTGATATTTTCGTGGCTTGGCGGCGATTATTGGAGAATTCAAGAGGGGAATTCATTTATCAATGATAAGGTAAGCTAATCCCACCAATTATGAGTTAAATACATCGATTATGTATAGATTTTAGCATCTAAATGGGTAGAAAATTGAGGGTTAGAGGAAAAACCTAGAAAATGATATTCTTGGAATTTAGCCACGATTTCGAGTATGGGATTAAGAGAGTGATATATTTGTGTTCGTGAGTTCATGGGTAAACTTTATCTTCAAAAAATTTTTGATTCCGGGCACGTGGGCCCGAGGGCATTTTGGTCAACTTTTCGATCGGAGTTAGGAATTGCAATAAATTAGATTGTAATGAATAATTGAGCATATATTAATGGATTTGTATAATCATTGACTAGTTTTGGAACATTGTGCATTGGTGCAAGTCTTCGGAGGAAATGTAGAATGCCGGTTATGAGTCTTCGGAGCGAGGTGAGTCTTCTTTCTAACCTTATAAGAGGGAATTCTTCCCATAGGTGAAATAATTGATTATGTGCTCCTATATGTGGGGTCTACGTACGCACGAGGTGACGAGAGTCCGTGCGTAGCTACTATTATGCTACTGTCCAGGTAGTTAGGACCCATGAGTACGTTATACTTGGATTATTTATGAACCCATTGATAGCTTGAATTGTTTAAATAACCTTGGATTTGTAAAGGAATTTAAAAAGAGCTTAAACATCATTTTTTTCGTAAATTGTTAAAAAGAGAAATTGTCTTATTTGAATAAATATCACCGATGAATTCTTAATTGGCTACTTGAGCATGTATTTTATGTGTACCTGCGTTGCATGCATGACTCGCGAGCAGGGTATGTGTTTATTTATGGAACCAGCCGAACGCCTTGGCAGATTAAATAGATGCATCTGTGGTTCGGGCCGTTCGACCCTCGGTAGTGCATAGTTTACATTTCTGTTGGATCGGGTCGTCGCCTCGGTGTTATTTGCGCATGTTATTTGTCGCTTGAGAAATTCTAAACGTGAAATTTTTCCTTCGTGTCTTGATATGAATTGATAGGATAAAGAAATGTGAACCTTGAAAATACTTTATTTTCTGTAGAAGGTGTATTGCCTGTTTACCAGATACATGAGTTAGAATTGCCATATAAAATCCCTGATTTCCTCGCTCATTGAGTATATTATTGTTGGACAAATAGTAAGTGTCAAATTTGACCATCTCGTCTCTACTTCTTCGAGATTAAATGGGATACTCATTGAGTACATGTTGTTTACATACTCATACTACACTTCTGTGCATCTTTGTTGCACAGGTATATGTATCTCTAGCAGCCTACTGGGCATAGAAGCACTGATGATTCTGGGACTAGGTGAGCTACATTGTTCGAGGCAACCGGCATCTAGTATTGTTCCTTTTAGTATTTTTATATTTATTGCCTGTCCACTGTATTTCAGATTGATGTTGTATTCTATTTTTCTTATCAATAGATGCTTATGCACTTGTGACACCGGGTTTTGGGATGGTTTTCGAAAGACGTGTACTAATAGTTATTACTTAATTTGAATTGAAGTAAAGATTGTTTTAATTATGAAAAATGGAATAAAAAATCCTAGATTTACAAAGGTATTAAAAGATAATTTAATTGATAATTTAGCTAGCTTGCCCGATAGAGGTGTCCGGCGCCACCACGAACCTTAGTGGATTTTGGGTTGTGACAACATGTTATCAGAGCACTAGGTTCCCGTCGGTCTCATGAGTCATGAGCAAGTCTAGTAGAGTCTGGCGGATCGGTATGGAGACGTCTGTACTTGTCCTCGGGAGGCTACAGGGCTGATAAGAGTACTTCCCTTATTGATTTCCTTATCGTGTCGTTCAATTCCTTTGAGGCTATGCTTTGATTTATTCATACCCAATCTTATGTGAGCGCATCCCATGAATAAAAAATTGAAGGATTGTAACGGCACTACAAATGTGGTGTGGGATGATACTCCCGGTATAGTTGATCGGTCTAATATAGTCGCCTTATGGAAGGATATTCTAGTGTTCAACTCAGTGACAGAACTTCTAAGAGCCTTGAGGATAGGCAAAGTTTGCTGCGATGCTTATGAGCAATTATTCCGTAGTATTGGTATGATGGTGGGATGTTTGCCCGCGTCGAGGCATTGAATGAAATGAAGGGAGGTTTACTTAGTGTGTAACCGAGGGATTCAATATTTATTCGCCGCAGGGGAAAGGCAGTCGGACTAAGAATAGTCAGATAAAGGCTGGTGGAGGTAATGAGACTTGGTATTTGCAAGCATGATGGAGCTTTAGTTTATGAGAGGGTGTCATGGTCCTGATTGAACATAATAAGTTTGTTGGTGTTACAATCTTCTACAATTCTCCTTTATGGCAAGATATTGTGAAATAGTATTGGAAATACAATTGTCAGATAATGCATGTTGCAGTGCTTTAAGATCGAATCAGAATTCCTAATGTTGACGGATCGATAAAGACGACCTTTGGAAAGGTTTAAAAGTTAGCCACCATTGTGAGTTCAAGTGCCGCAAAGATAGAGTTTATTTAAGGCAGCAAATGAGCAGTAAAGTTTGAGGAAAGACATGTGGGAAGTGTCAGGTGGTGTCAAAATTTCCAAGAAGGACAAGTATATGAAGCAACGATCAAGTGGGTTATTAAAGAAGTGTGTTTGCCCAAAGTGGGGGAGTGGCGGATGTTACATATGGGCTTAGTAGTAGGATGACTACGCGCCAAATGAGAGATTAGAATGATCTAGGATTTTAGTGACTGGCCATTGAAGTCTGCATATGTAAATTAAAGTATGGGCCATTATGCGGCAGGAGATTTGGTATAACGGGAAGGAGTTGCTAGAAATGAAGAAGGACGCAACATAACTCTAAATTTGGAAAGGTGTTGCCATACATTTAATTGATGTCCACGAGGAGTGAACAGACTGGAGCACCTAGAGAGTGAGCTTGGACTCAGGATTTGGTTGTTTATTCCATAGTGATTATATCCCGTGCAACAACATTTGGGAGGTGTCGGGAAGTGATTTTCGCAGGCGGGTTATTTCCCGTGAGCAGATTAGCGGTCGCGTGGTTGGCGAATCTTCTGTAAAGAATTTTATTTGGTTATCCAACAAAGAGATCGGTCGTGCGAATGTGGATGATGATTCAGAATATGAAAGATGGGGAATTACAGAAAGATTCCGATAATTTGCGGTGGATGATGGCATAAGGTTATGTCACCAAGAGATAAAGGAGTCTGGTGAGTTCCAGAGTTGTGTAATAGTGGCTTATAGCTAAGTGGGAGAGTCCCACCGCCTAAGATTGGGTTGCATGGTTAATTACTTGCGAGGTTTCCGTTTATCTGCATATCGATGGGTTGTTTCAGTTACGGGAAAAGACCATAAGTGGTAGTTTGAGCGAAGGAATTGTTTGAGGCATGCTATGGTTGGCCTTATTGGCTCATGTTCGGACTTGGAAAAAGAGTAAGGATTTATGCTTTGTTTAGATACAGGTTTCAGAGGAAGTGATTTCGCCGGGTGCTTCGCCGAGAGAGTATTCGTGTGTTATAAGATTTATGGAGTGGATTATTTTTGGGACCAAGTCAGAGCGGGTGGCTCTCAATACTAGTGAATTCAGAAGTTAAGTGTGGTGCCCAACGATTTCGAGCCTATGAGTACAGTTAAGAATCAAGCTTTGTAGCAGCTTATGAGAAGGTGCCCAGAATGTTCTATGATATTTTGACTTGTGGTATAGCATTTGAGTGATATGAAATAGTTCATGTGAATTGAGACAGCCTGGTCTCGTGATTCAAGGTTACTCGATGTGAGTGTAGATGGAGTATGTTATGTGTTGAATGGAGTTAGAATTGTTTCTAAGTCAATCAAGGATAAATTGGAAGAAGGTAGAATGACTAGCCATAGTTGAATTGGCATATTGGGGCCATCGATCAGTTCATTCAGCATGATCAAGAGTTGTGTATTATTTGTGGCGATACGTGTGAGGCTTATCGGCCGTCGTAATTAAGGTTATTCAGAAGCAGATTCCGGAAGGGCTATGGAGGCTTGGTCCACTACTTGCAGATTTTCATATTCTACGATTATGGGAATTTACCTGTGTGTTTCTATGATTCTCCTGAAGTGAGTTAAGTGAAAATTTCATATATGATGAAGTGTTAAAATATTAATGATTTTGGATTTATGATGAAAATCATGTTCTATCGTATATTGTCACGTTGGGTGCGGTGAGAGGTATGGAAATTTGAAGTGAGGGTCAAGGTTGCAGTTCGGTGTTGACAAGGATGTCACGGGCTCGAATGAGCAAAGAATGGGTAGAATGTTTAAAGTAAATTGGTATTGTATTCAGTGTCACCGGAGATTGATGTGCTGTGAAAGAGGCTTTGCATTCTGGTTAAGGATTCTTGATCTCTTCTCAGCATTAGTGCGGCTGATGGTTTAGACGTGCAGACCCGTTATTTATTTAAAAAGATTGCGGGAAAGTGCTTCATGGGAAGATTGTACTAGTGTGGCATGTATACAATTGTTTGACTAAAGATTTAAATCAAGTATGACGAATTTGGGTAATATCATAACTTTGAGAATTTATTCCCGGAGGGCACTTGTTTATTGAATTATGAACGGAGGAGGTTTGCTCTGGTTATGATAGTTGTTCTTGTGTGTTATGAGAATAGGGAAATTAGTATGGACCTTTGAAAGGTTATTGGATTAATTTGATGTGATCAGGATCGACTTGAAGTTGGTGGAAAGGTTGAAATATGAATATGGGCTCTATGACAGGCCAGTTGTGTTCATTTCAGTAACGCACTCCTTATGGAGTAGTCAGGGTGTCATATCGTTATCAGATATTTCATAAAGTGATACATTTCACCGTGTGAGTTGTGAGACGGCTTGAGAATTTGTGTATGTGTTTAGAATCCGTGCGGGAATGTTGTATTATGAGCAAAATGGCTCTTGAGATTCAGATTATATATCGCACCTCAGTTGTGCTTGAGTTTCGTAGCTTATGGCGCTGTATGTTCCCTCAGGGATGTTAATATGCACTTAGCATGCTTGTGACCAAATTCGATATCTTGTTGTAATGGGAAGCTTGGCCCGATGCATATATCCATGGTGAGTTCTATGTGTGGATCGATTTGCACGTCGCCATAGGTATGTTATTTGGATCAAGTGGCACGCCGCCATGTGTATGTTATTTGGATCGGGTGGCACGCCACCATGGATATGTTATTTGGATTGGGTGGAACGCCGTTACGGGTATGTTATTTGGATCGGGTGGTACGCCACCATGGGTATGTTATTTGGATCGGGTTGCACGCCGCAACAGTGTGATGTTCAGTACAGTTCCCCTATTTGCCTTTATGTGTTCTGATTCCCATTTTTTGAGGATAGCTCGTTCTAGCTGTAACCCCCGTCGCATGTATGATTCACGAGCGGGGTAATTAGATCTCCTTTTCAAAGTTCGTTTCCTTCTGTATCACGTCCTAATTGGTAGCCTATTGGCACATGGTATCATCATATGGGACTTTTGATTGTTTCTGAGGAGGCTTATTGCCTGAGCAGTTCAAACTGGGTGAGACGAGATTATTGGATTTAGGACTAATGCAATTGGATTATGTGAAGTGAATTAAGGATCTAAGACCATTAGATGGTCCAGAAAGAGGCAATGACTCTTGTCAGGGGTATAGACCCAATGACGTGTTAATTCAATAGTTGGTTATGAATTTCCGCACCTCTTTTCCGTCGTGTCGGTGTTGTAAAGGTTAGAGCAAGACCTATGTAGGTCATGAAATGCAATGGGAGCATCAGATCCGTGGAATTTGGATTAATTCGATCAGAAGGGTTATTGTGGTCCTATGAGTAAGTGATGCAAAGTGTGAATTCAACAAAGTTATGCAGTCATGTCTGAGTACAACGTGTAGTGATTGATATGGTGATCGTATGTTGGAAACATGCCTGGCATGGAAATTCCGGATGTTGTAAATGGGCTCTAAGGATTATTTGTTGAATAAAAAGGGAATATCTTCAGAATTTATCGAGCTAATGTGCCCAACTAAGTTGTGGTAGCAGGGGAAGGTGCACGAGAAGTTAAACAGTGAGTTCAGGCCACATCAACGTAATTCTCCGCACATTCGAGGACGAATGTATGTTTAAGTGGGAGAGAATGTTGTCACACCTCCTTTTTACCGAAGAGGCTTTATACACCCCGTGAAGGGCGTAAAAGAGTTTTTCCAATTAAAGGACAGTCGGAACGGGATTTATTATTATTTTATTCAGATTCGCCACTTGGGAGATTAATGGAGTTCCAAGTCACCGGTTGAATCCCGAACCGAGGAAAATATGACTCTGTTAACAGTCCGCGAACCAGAAATTCGGATAAGGAATTCTGTTAATCCGGGAGAAGGTGTTAGGCATTCCCTGATTCCGTGGTTCTAGCACGGTCGCTCAACTGTTGTATCTTATTTTATCTGATTTCAATACATGTTCTATTTTTAAGTGCCTTTTTATTAATAACCCGCTTTTATTATATTTATTATTTATTTACAAGAATTACAACATCGTGAAAATGTATTTAGAACCACGCCGTACCAGTACGCCCGTGGGTTTTAACACATTTCGACTTCATTGAGATTGGTATTTGGGTCACATAAATGTGCACCCATATTTAGGAAAGTAATATTATTAATACTCGTGCCTAAAGTAAGTACGCGTTTATTATCTTTGGAGAAGATCGTGAAATTTACTGAACGGTCCTCTCACTTATAAGTATTTTTAGTAAACAATTATTGAGGGCCCCGCAATTTATATGTTTTGTTGGGCGAGGCTCATCTCAATTTTATTTAAGGCCAATCCTAAAGTATACTATATTTTCTATTTGTTTT